>DWMZ01002772.1:0-13641 GCA_018249855.1 Eueides tales michaeli | reverse complement strand
TTTATATTAAATTCATCGTGCCCGTGTACACGTGGTGATACCAGTTAGTGAAGGCGACGCCATCTTCCACGCCACCAAAGATCAAGAAGCCTTTGGACTGGTGAACAACGTCAAGAAGCCATCAACAAGGTAGGCGAGTCTAACTATTCTAAAGCTTGTATCTTTTTCAAATTCATATTTAAACCAGTAATCTTCACAGTCTACTAATATTAAAAATTGCAGTATCAAATGTAGTTTATAGTTATCGCGATGAATCAAGCATATAGCATGGTAGAAAGAGGAAAACAAGACGGAAAGATATTATTTTTGTTTATTTACTTTGTGACTATCAAGATCCTTCTTTAAATGTGAATAAGAAGTGGCGTTCCCCATTTAAAGATTATTTCAAAGGCATTGCGTATTGGTTGGTGAAACTCAGGTCCTCGCTTTTTCTCGGTATCATAGCGGAGAAATGAAAATGTGAAATATTTCATTTCCTCGTGCGAATAGACGCCACAACCTACCGCGTTAACTGTCACACTTGTGACCCGGTACCAATCCACGAGAGGAGAGAGAGAGAGAGAGAGGCTTTTCGCTTGCCTTTTCAATTTACGTATTATCCGTATATACCTTAGTAATGGAAAATGTTATTATAATTTCATTTCATTTCCATTCAATAAAAATAATGCGATGTTGATGATTTACAAAGTTGGACATAAAATATTTTCTTCCTGACTGCAAATATGGATTTTTATAAAATATGACATTACTTATTTTTCTCGGGTATGGAACTCTAATTCATAATTTATTAACAATTTTTATAGTTCTGAATCCGAAGGGATAATACCCTCTAACTAAGACTCCACTGATCGTGCGTCGGTCTGTCTGTCCGTCCGTCCGTCGCCAAATTAATATATATGGAGGGTCCCATACAACATACATGATTATAATGTTAATTTTATTGACTATGGTACAGAACCTATCGTACCCGAGTCTAACTCCTACCTGACCGGTTTTTACCTAAACATACATATTATTCAATGTAATTTGCAAAAATAATTTAAACAATGCTAACAACACAAAGCTCGGTTACAATTTTTTAATATTCGCTATAAACTTTGTACCAACTGTAGATATAACCGGTCCGCGGTCACCTTCATTGATAATTATATTATAGGTCCTTTCATAACTTCGCACATATATTGATTCAATAACCGCTTATATTTAATGTGAAAGGGGTTAGTAATACGGCCTATATATAAATATTTCATTGCCCTAGCCCTAAAACATGTTACATCTGTAGCAAGGGAATAAATCATAATATTTTAAATGACTTTTAATTCTTTATTTACTAAAGTGACTTCTGATTTAAGTTTGTTTTATTTAAAAGGAATATCGGCATCTAACCGATATTTTCGCTTCCCACTCGTTTTTCTCCTAAATCGTAAATATTTTGATATAAGATAAATATAATAAAGTTGTTTTTTAAAACGACTGTACTAATATCGTGATTAAAAGTTTAATAAAAATATTTTGTATGACATTTTTAAATGTTCTTAAGTTTATTCTATATTAAACGATTTTTTAAATAATAAATTTTACTTCTACTTATCTCTACAGATGCGTGTTTCTTTTCTTTTCGAAATACTTTTTAAATTATAACGTATGTATATATTTCTTAGTTTCTTCATAAAAAAAGAAATTAACACTACCTTACTTTGTGATTTAAAATTATTTATTACCGTATACAGACCATTATACAATTATATTCTATTTGTCTTCGTTACAAACGTGCAACTTTAAAAGCGACGGTTGTTAGTTCGATTCCAGACGGGTAATTAAATATTTCATTTTTTTTCTCGCTCTGGTAACAAAACAAAGCGCAGCGTTGAGTTCGGCCATTTAAAGGTGAGAAATTGAGTTTCTTAATGGGAACATAGTGTTAAAACACTATGTTCCCATTAAGAAACTCAATTTCTAAATTTTTAGGTTGCGAATAAGTAAATTCTGCTATAAAGAAAAAAAATTTCTTATCATTTGAAATATTTGCCAGTGTGCAATTAAAAAGGGTTCTCGAATAATTCCCTTTATTCTCTTATATATAATATACTTAAAGATAATATTATTTTCTAGTTGTTTTTCTTTTAGAATTATAATCAAACAAGCTAATTTAAATAAAATCAAAACAAACAATTCTGACAATTCAATTTGTTTTGTTAAAGAAATCAAAGTAAAGAAAATTTAAAAATATAGTAAAAAGTCTAGACTATCCCATCTGTATAAATAGTTGTTCATCTCTTTATCATTCAATGTTTTGTTTATTTTTAAGTACGTACATATACGCTGACTGTACACGAGTTTGGTTCCTATTGGAGGAAAAGAAGTATTTAATATTTTAATTTCGTCGCTCTGGTAACGAGGCAAAAGAGAACATTGAGTTTCGCTACTTAACACATATAACGTGTTCGGAATTTGGCAGGAAATGGGGAACGGAATTATGTTAATTGGAACGGATTGCCTTACATATTTCCCAGAGTCTCTCTGCCTATCCTACTATAATCGCTAATGAAGACCTACGTAGCAATACAAAATGTGCATATTGTATACATCAAGTAACAATAGTAACTAAATACTCCCAAATTATTAAAACGAAATATTCATGCTCTCACATTTGTCTATTATTCAAAGTGATCATTAACATTATATTTACCTACAGTGTACTGTGTAGTATGTGCATTGTTCATACACATTTGTGTGACGAACAACAAAACCAATTTTACTTTAAACCTATCTATATATATGTCTAGTAAAAATGTATTCAATTTTAAGTTATTTCTATTAATAATATTTGCATGCAACCCGCCCGCGGCTTCGTCTCTTTTTACTACATAATTATTAATTAACTAATCTGCATTACTTTTGTTTTCTAATAACAATAAACTTTTGAAAATAATATCTTTACTAATATTGAAAAGTAAAATTTTACCGAAATCATTAAAAACAATTGTTAAACCATTCCTGAAACCAGCGAGAAAAAACAGATTAAAAATGAAATAAAAAAATCGTTTTTCTCATATATCTTATATGTACAGATTTTCATTTGTTACGAGTCGATGTCAACAAAAGTAACATAAAAAAATTAGCCGTTCTACGTATTCCATAAAATAAAACTACGATTTTATATTTATCACTAGATAGTTAGTATCGCTTATTGAAATAAATAGATATAACAAAAAGCCGAAATTTTAATACAAATATTGCAGTTTATTTCGAATGCAACATGCGCAGGTAAGTACATCCGTACGTCGTTAGGCATTCGTTATCAGTAACGAATACATTGCAAATGTGACAGTATACAAATTTATTTTACGAACGCTGGCCTTTGTACACAAAGTGCCTTCTGTCTTTGAACATTGTAAATTGAGCACTACATACATACTATACACATACATAGAAATTTTAGGTATTATTCGATATTTACTGGAATTTCATAAATAGGTATTTGAGTACGTGTCCCGTCAGTAGGTGTTAGCTTAGGTTTTGGTTACTGAATGAACATTTCCTCTGATGATTTAATACCAGTAATTTTTAAAACACTTCTTTAAATTTTAGCGCACTGTACCCCGCGTATGTCAGGGTAGTAAGACTTAAATCATATAATAACTTTATTTGTCATGTTTGTATGTATGTATGCAAACAACTCATTGACTTCAATGCGTTGCCCATTAGACCTCTCATTGAGAAACCGTTAGTCTGTGTCTGACATTCAATACCTGCAATCTATAAATGAATTTGTGCCACAACTGACCGCTATTTTTTTCAATTTCAGTATCAGTTCGTACAATCATCTATTAACGCAGGCGCGATGTTATCTGACACTGATGTCGACCACTCGTGCATTTTTAAATCGCAAATTTGTGCTCCACTGAATATACACGAACCTTTTGTTATTAACTTTAACATTGGAGACGTTCGCTTTGTCAATGAAAATAAACAATACTCCCCGTGTATTCTTTCCGAAAATAATATTATTTACTTAAAGAAACCATACTTATAATATTTGTACCAGACGAAGATAATAAATTAGTATTTAACCTATTAGTATATTGTATTATCTATTATGCAACTTCGATGATACAAAATGGAAAAAGCAGTAGTGTATAGTGAAAGAAGTAGATAACAGTATTTTTGTTAGTATGGGCGAAAACAAAGGTGCTTGAGTGTATTTGGTAATAGTTAAACTATTGCGTCTCATCGTAGAATATCGTAGCGACTCGTAGCATCCGTAGTAACTTGTAGCATAACGTAGCAGAGTCAGTGTTAAGAATTAAACTTTATAATTGATATGGCTATATTAACTTTCCAATGCGGAAATGAAACATTCATTTGATGAGGAACTTTTAAATTAATGTAGAAAGATTTAAATTAATATAGACTAAAATTACAAAAAAAAATAACATATTATTAAAATAGGCAGAAAATATAAAATATTAGTATACTAGCGGCTTCCCGCGGCTTCGCCCGCGTAAAATTCGTTTTTTTTTAATGAAAACTCCTGAATTATAAGTACCTTCAGCACCTTAATTTTTCTTTGCATCATGATGAAGAGAATGGAGTTTTTTTATATTTAAGAATAAGAATATAATATAGGATGGGTCATTAAGTTATGCGAATTTTAAAAATCATAGAAAAAATGTACAAAGCTTAGGAATGACAATCTTCTTTTATACTTGTAATAAAGCAAACATTTGGGAATTTTATTTTTAAAAAATAATATCACTGAGATGTGACCATCCGAAACACATTCCTCGAATCTGGACCTCTAATTCGTAAACACACGCTGACACATCGCTCGTGGGATAGCGGACATTTCCTCGCAAATTCCTTGAGCTGAGCAATTGTTGTCGGTTTATTGGCATAAACGCGGCTCTTGAGGTACCCACAGAGAAAAAAACCCACTGGCGTGCGATCTGGGCTCCTAGGAGGCCACGGAATGTCTCCTCGACGCGATATCAGTTTTTCAGTAAACATTTCGTTTACAACTGCTAAGGACTCATTGGATATATGTATGAGATGTCGCGCCGTCTTGTTGAAACCAGGTCCTGCTGTTGTAAGCTTCAAAATTAGGCAGTTGTGGAAGAAAAAATAATGAAACATTGTATATGTATAGCAATCAGAATTTACTGTTACGGTTCGGCCTCGCTTATTTTCGAAGAAATGGGGTCCGATGATTGCTTCCATAGTTGCCCAAACTGTCACTTTAAGTGAATGCAATGGTCTTTGATGTTTTAATTTGGGATTTTCTGAGGCCCAATACCGACAATTTTGTGAATTCACATATCCACTTAAGTGAAAATGAGCTTTATCCGAGAAGAGAATATTGTTCAAACTTTGAAAACGCTGTAACATTCTTTCGGCAAAAGCACGGCAAAGACAGTGGTCATTTGCTTTCAATTCCTGGACTAATAAAGTTTATACAGGTGAAATTTAGGATCTTTTTGTAAGAAGTCTTTATATAGAACGCACGCTGCTCACCGGTGAAACGCTCAATGGTGACTAAATTTCCAAGAACCAAGTTACCTATCTCCACTATCTGCGCCCCTCTACTACGTCCCTCTCACGATTAATCCGTTTTTGAAATCGCATGCCTGTCTGGCCCACCCTGTATATTATTGGTATGTTATTTACTGCAAATATCATAGTTTTTGTAATAGAGTTTTACTACGATATTAGAGTTTTACTATGATAGATATTACATATACTCTTACTGGAAAATTTAAAGATTGATTTGATTGGTTTGCAATCAGATTTGCATTAAATTAATCATGTATAATCGTATATCGTGTATCCATATTTTCCTATCGTGTTACTATAGTGGTACTTTCTGAATGGACTTGTATAAATTATAAAGACGTACAGTCTATTCAATAGACTTCTACTTCACCAGCACCACAACAATTGATTTTATCAGCCCCGGTCCTCGATTTAAAGTAGGCAGGATTTGTATGAAATCACCTGAGAATAAAAGTGTAATATTGTCCATTAGCCTGTCATTTCGACGTATGTATTGCGTTCGTCACGTTCTATCAATGGCCTCTTAATGAGAATTGGGGAGCCTACCAATACGATAAGGCATACGATAAGGCAGCAATTTTGCTGTGTCATAATTTCGTGTAACAGAACATGTTATTGTTTCTATTCTGTCCAAATAAATTACGATTTTAATGTGGTAGATATACTTGAAGATGCCACACATATTCTTTTATCTTTCTAATTCAACTAAAACTGCCCTTGGCAGATAAAATGTTCCAGCGCCTTCTAGAGCATTTAATAAAAACACCTTTCCTTCGTTATTTAAGGCGCTTTGGACCAAATTACTAAATATTTGTCTTTGTTCAATTATGAATTTGGATGCACTCTCATTAACTTTAGTAGCCAACTTGTTAAGACGGTGCTAAGGGAATAGGTAGACCGTTGTCAGTAAGAGAATTGCCTACAATCGAAAATACAAAGGCGACTATTAATTGCTCCTTTATCTGTTGGGCTGATATTTCGTATCGCATTACGGCTAGAAGTAGGTAAAAATATTT
Source organism: Eueides tales michaeli (assembly GCA_018249855.1). Taxonomy (NCBI): domain Eukaryota; kingdom Metazoa; phylum Arthropoda; class Insecta; order Lepidoptera; family Nymphalidae; genus Eueides; species Eueides tales. The sequence continues at coordinate 7,072 of DWMZ01002772.1, read as the reverse complement.
TGATAAAAATGTTTTGTACTTTTTTCATAGTCTAGAAGGATTCAGATTGCAAAAAATACTAACAGAATAGCAAACAATTGTCGTAAACTACTGGGACTATCACTGACGCAAGACTGTGGCGCCAAAGATTATCGCCTTCAAGAAACTAAGAAGAAGTGACTTGAAAGTTGCTTAAAACGAATGATGCTTTACACCATCAATAGTTTTTTTTCAGCTTCACGCTGTACATGCACATGGCAGGGTAGGCAGAGGGAGCTTGAGAACCTAGTATTAAGACACTCCGTTTCACTTGCGTTACCCACTTCCCAACGAATTTAAAGCATTGTTGAGCAGTGGACCTTAACGCCGCTTTATACCTTGTTACCAGAGCAAAGAAATGAAAATATTAAATATTTCATCTCCTCGAGTGGGGATCGAACCCACAACCTGTCGGTTACAGTCACACGCAAGTACCGCTACGCCACAATATGCCTAAATCAATAGTTTTTAAAACGGAAAAAAAATTGGTCCTCGAACAAAATACAGCAACACGGTCAAATAGTATTATCCTATAAATGATACACTGTGCATACTCTGCTAAGAGCAGCATCTGGCCACGCCATTTGTTTTTTTACCGTATAATACCGTTTTATAATCACTTTCAAATCATATTTTATATGTACCTGATACATTTTGACGCCTCCGAATCAAAAGTTGTACTAATTACGAATCTTGATACGCATGAAAATGACCACAATATTGATACGCAATAAATCCTTGCGTAGGATGCGTCGCTTACATTTGTCATGTTCTATTAGAATTTTTTATTACTCTACTACTTACTCGTACTTACTTTCGTAAAAAATGTTAAAAAAATATTTTTACTCCATTAACTAATCCGCTCAAATTCTTTTCGTTTAAAACCCTTTTGTAGTGTTTTAACACAGTATAAAATATTGATATTACCCAAAATCTTAAAGGCTTTTTTATACATTTTTTTTCTTTTTTTTATTTTTCATATTCTTCATAAAGATTTAAAAAATATAAGCGTTTACATAAGCTTATTAACGTATAACAAACACCGTTTCCCTGACAGAAACACATCAAATTTTTACCGACCATCTCATTAAGTTCACTCTCACTATTTTAAGATGATGTTTTACATAAAATAGATAAATTTCAACGACAGCCGAAACTAAATTAAAACTTAAATTAATATCGTAACCTGTCCGTTAAACCTTGATACACACGAAAATGACAATAAAACGGATTCTCCTCTACCGCGCATGATGCGTCGTCGATCCCGTAGCAAATTTAAAATCACGTTGAAATTTTTCAAAATAATAGATTTTATATTATTACTTTTAATTACCTTGCATGCTTTTTTCGTAAAAATATTTCATGTGCAGTAAAAGGGTTTTTTCTGATATTTTAATACAATTTAATCAATGCAATTTAATTTGAATTGATCCATCATACCATTGTATATAAACCGCAATTTTATTTTTTATTATTATCTTACTAATCTTCTTATTAATATTATAAATCCGAAAGTTTGTACGGATATGTGTGTTTGTTACTCTTTCACGCAAAAACTACTGAACGGATTTTCATGAAATTTTGCAGTAATATAGCTTAGATATCAGAATAACATAATAAGTTAAAATTTATAATTATTTTTAACCGACATAAAGAAGGAGGTTCTTTTGTATGTTCCCCGATTATTCGAAGATGGGTGGACCGATTTTCAAAATTCTTTATTTGTTCGAGAAGGTATATTTCACAATTGGTCCCATGGTAAGGAGATCAGGATCTAATGATGGAATCCTGGAGATATCGAGGGCAACCCTCAAATTTGAAAGGCGCAGATGCGGTCTTTTCGTATAATAACGCAATTGGGAGATCTGTATCTGACTATCATCTCATTTTATTAACCGACTTCAAAAAAGGAGAAGGTTCGAGTACATACGTATTAAGTATGTTTCTCAGATTACTCGAAGATGGGAACACCGATTTTAAAAAAAACTTTTTTTATCGTTGGAGTTACACAAAGATAATTACTGTAGGATTATTTATCTTAAATTATAAAAGTCCGCAACAGTATATATCTATCTTTTATGTGTATGTCACTATGACCAAAATAGAGAACGCGGACGAAGTCGCGGGTAACAGCTAGTATTATAAATGCGAAAGTTTGTACGGATGTGTGTATATTTGTTACTCTTTCACGCAAAAACTACTGAGCGGATTTTCATGAAACTTTGCAGTAATATAGCTTCGATATCAGAATAACATAATAAATTAAAATTTATAGGGATTTTTGACCGACATAAAAAAGGGGGTTCTTATATGTATGTTCCCCGATTACTCGAAGACGGGTGGACCGATTTTCAAAATTCTACTTTTGTTCGAGAGGGTATATTTCACAATCGGTCTCATGGTGAGGAGATCACGATGTGATGATGGAATCCTGGAGAAATCGAGGGCAACCCTCAAATTTGAAAGGCACTGATGCGGTTTTTGCGTATAATAACGCAATTGGGAAATCTATATCTGACTATCATCTCATTTTATTAAGCGACTGCAAAAAAGGAGGAGATTCTTAATACGTATGTTCCTCAGATTACTCGAAGATGGGAACATCGATTTAAAAAAAAACTTTTTTTATCGTTGGAGTTACACAAATATATTTATAGGTAGATTACTTTAGGATTATTTATCTTAAATAGTTCTAAATAAAAGTCCGCGACAGTATATATCTATCTTTTATGTGTAAGTCACTATGACCAAAATAGTGAACGCGAACGAAGTCGCGGGTAACAGCTAGTAATTTATATTTCTTTACCAGAAATTCCATATCTTTATTTTTTATATCAATTAAAAATATCTGTCAAGCTGCACATCTTTAATTAATGCTGTATTTTGTTATTTCTCATATTTTAGCTGGACCGATACGATTGTTCATGAGATGTTCCAGATGTTCAATTTTAATATGTCAATGCAAAATGCGCATCTCGTTAAAAAACTTTTGCTAAGAAAGCATTTTAATAATTCTTATCGATAAACTGGACTGTTACGGTTGTTAATGAGATGTTCCAGACCTTCGATTTTAATATGCCAATGTAAAATGCTCACCACGCTTAATAACTTTTGATAAGACGGCATCTCAATATTTCTTATAGTTTAGCTGGACTGTTAAATTTTTCATCATATGTTCCAGATCTTCAATTTTCATATACCATTGTAAAATGCTCATCACCCTCTACATTTTTTGTCATATATTTAATTATTTCTTATAGTTTATCTGAACCCAGGCCGTTCTGCATCAGGTGTGGAAGTATTCGAAATCAAATATAGCCTAAGTCCTGCGCAGACCAAATAGATATACAATGGAAAAAAAATCATTGAAATCGGTCCAGTGGCTTAGAAGATGTGCTGGTACAAACAGACAAACAGACAAACAGACAGACAAAAATTCTAAAAATTAAAGATTCGTCTTCTATTAGTTATTTTAGGCCCCCCTATATTGTTTTTTCGTAAATAGATTCAATGTACAGACACGACTTTTTTACTGTTTTATTATAGTATAGATATAGATTAAAACTTCTGATAATAACGGATTTCAATTCAGATGTTTTTAAGCTTTTCTCTTTGATTTATTCCCCCTAATGGTAATCTTTCCCACAAATGTCGGCCTATAATGACACAGGGGTCTTTTTGTTGCGCCACAACGATCTACATATTACTAAATTAGATTTTATATCAGACGACACAAGTTTAGTTTAATAAGCACTGCAAATGACAGGTTGATTGTAATGTTAACACGATTATCAGATTAATTAACAAATCTGATGTAGACAAGCGTAAATAACACAATGGTGATACTATTCCAATAATCACTGAGTATAATTAGTAAGATTAACCAAACAAACTTTTCTGCTTTATAATGTTAATATAATAGTTCCTATTTATTTTGTAAAAAAATAAGAAAAAACAACCTATATCTATATAAAAAATATTTTTTATTTAATAATATATTGCTAGTGTTTCTTTTCCTACTGCGACTTTAATAAAGTATCAACGAGTAGACTCCGTAGCGTCGCGTAGCTTTACTCCACCGTTTCTATTTCCCCGCAGATTAAGTTCGGAAAGTTGTCCGAAGTAAGTTCAAACATAATATATATAAGAAGTAGAATATATTTTTCATATGTATTTTAACTGCGCTACGAAAGTGAAACCATTTTTTATATATAAGCTTAATAAAAAAATGAAACAATCACACTCAAATCATTCACGAGCTACGAAGCCACTCACACGAAGAGACAGATCAAACTTATAATACCTATCTATATTTTTGCTTTGGGAGTTATAAATATACTACAGTAAATGTGAATTAAAATAAAAAGTTGAACCGTAGTTTACTCAACAATTACTCAGATTAAAACACCAATAATTACTAAACAATAATTGAGTAATTCAATAGAGCCGGTCGGCGGCTACGACGACGACGTGACCGCAACCACTGACGTACTGCTCAGTCAAATTATTATATGTAAACATTGATTTGTTGTACCTGAGTGTGAATTTGAACTGTGGTACAGTTTGTACTACAAATTGACACAGTACGTACACTGGTATTTTTTTTTAAATAACGTTGTTATCTAAAAACCAATCAAAATACAACGCTCATTAAATGTTAAGGAAAGTTTTTTAAATCTATACTAAGTAAAGAGTTTGTTTGTTTGTTTCATTGAATGCGCTAATCTTAAATAATGATAGAATGCGATATATAGATACGAATTGCCTTTTACTGCTTATTAAATAAAATGATATTTCTGAAGATATCACTTAAATATGAAAGCAGATTGATCCTTGCGCAGGGTAACACGAGAGAACTTAGGAACCTAGTGTTAAGATAGGGCCGTTTTATCGAATTTGAGGCAATGCGTGTTGAAAGAGGAAACTCAACGCCGCGCGTTGTCTTGTTACCAGAGCGAAGAAATGAAAGAAATATATATTTCATTTCGTCGAGTAGGGATGATTGTGACCCAACGCCACGACAGGCTTCAAATTCTTCTTTTGTTTCTTAATGGAAAAGGAGTGTATTAACATTAGGTTCCCAGATTTCTACTGGGGTATACAAGATACTACATAAAACCGAAAAAAAGACAATTACTATAAAACTAATGGAATGTATTTTATTCTATTTGTATTCAGATTGACCCGCGGAGGTCGATCGCGCCGGTCTAATGAACTTCATGAATATGTATGATGTTTTAGCTTTTTGTTACACTGACAGCTTCTTCTTCGTTGTTCTTTTCTGTTCTGGTAATAAAGTTTTATTTTAATTCATATTTTATCTTCTAAATAGCGTGAAATTGCCCAAACGCCACAAACTGACAGACTGGTCGAACATATAACATCCCTCTTTTTGCGTCGGGGCTTACAAAGTGACCTTTTAAAAGAATGAACCAAGGTCTTATGGCAAAACATAATATGCCAATGTAAAAATATATTTTTTAATGTAAGCTTAATAAACTGGAACGACATAAAATAATGAATACTTACACATGAATTTTTCATGATGCAGAAGGACCATCAGAATCTGTTAAGATCATTCCGTTACATTAACCCACACCTGATCCGCTACTTAGAAATGTAGTATTTTTAATAAGAAATAAAACGATTTAGGTACATTCGATTTGACAGCTCTACCTACGTATAAGAAGATTAACAAAGAAAAAAATGTTTTCACGCTGTATCCTGCATATGGGCAGATGAAACCTAGTGTTAACACACTCCGTTCGTCACATTCCAACTTACAGTAATATTACTAGATCTAAGAAACGAAACATACATTTTCCTGAGAAAGAATCAAACCTACGACCGTCGCGCTTGCAGTCAGATGGTATACCACCTACCTAGCAGTATACTGGTGTTCCACAGAGACCTACTCAAGGTCAACAAAGTAGAATACTTCACTATATTGGTCAAACATATAGTATTCAATAGCTGATAATTTAAAAGAATGATATAGTAGCATTTTACAAAATACGACAACTTCTACATTTCGGCGGAAATTTGTTAACGGAGTATCTTAACACTAGGTTCTCATCTGCTGCTATTTGGTGAATATATAACGAAGCAAAAAAAATGAATAATTATTAAATGAGACCATATTTTTATAAAGTATCCATTACTATGGATTGCAATTCAATTGTAGAATAAATATTAGAACACAGAGACCGTTAGCTGCTCGTATGAGAGCGGTTCCACGTACCGGAACTAAATCGAAATTTCTAACTATTGTACTATTTATTTGAAATTCACGCGTAGTTTTAATTGGAAAAGCAAACATTTCATGAAATCGTACAGCAAAACAGTTGTTTTCAAACAAAATACAATGTTGTAAACAAATACTTTTATGCATATATTTGTAGCCACGTAAAGCTCTCATTGCTAGTTACTAAAATATCTTCATATAAAACTGTATGAAAAATATTTCTGATATGAAGGGGCAATATGCATGTTATCAATCATATTGTACCATATTATTGAGCTGTACACGTTGTGTAACAAATGATATCAAAACGTGCGACATGCAGAGGCTGAGAACGGCTTAAAATTGCTACTTCAATATCGAAATCTGCGTTCAGTTCAGACTTATGATACCATATGATATATATGATAAAAGTGGCCATTGAATATTTGTTTTTATTATATTTTAAGAAATATAATAAAAACAAATATTCAATGGCCACTTTTATCATATTAATTTATAGAACAATTATCAAATATGTGTTATTAAAGCCTGTTGAGTAAACATTTAGAATATAGCGTCTGATTGCAAGCGCGACGGATGTGAATTTGATTCCATTTGATTCCAATTGAAAGAGAATTTCCTTACTCTATTAACAAGACAAAGTACAATTAAGTTCCATCATTTAATTTTTAATCCCTAACATCTATACATACATATATATATATATATATATATATATATATATATATATATATATATATATATATATATATATATATATATATATATATATATATATATATATATATATATATATATATATATATATAT
>DWMZ01002771.1:0-13641 GCA_018249855.1 Eueides tales michaeli | reverse complement strand
CGAGCTGCGCCTGATCCCGATATTATGTTGCCGCCCTATTAAGAAATTAATAGTACATTATTTAAGAGTAATATATATGACGAGATAGACAAATTTGCTACATTTATTCTTATACAATATTCGAAAAGAAATAATAATTAACTTCTTTAATAGTTTTCACAATTTTGATACATTAAAAAATAAAACTATAAGAAACTGGACGTTTCAACTACAGTAGCATGAACATGGATAATATAAAATGTATGAAACACTAGACTTTCTAAAATGTATTTTCCTTACTTAACCTAACATCAATTGCTTATGTAATTACTAAGTCGGGCTTTTACTCCATAGCAAAGTCTCAATTTATGTCCAGTGAATACAATATTAGTTAAATAGTCTTTACCTCTTGCCTGCATGTTTCTACTATTTTCGCCACAGACATATCGTTGTTAAGATTGTCTTCTAGCACTGGCTGAAGAAAGTTAAAAATATCAACGCTGAAAGGAAAACAAAAAATTAAAATTTGTTAAAATATTTTTAATGGGTCTTCAGCCGTGTGATTTCGGCTTAGAATAGGACCGCTTTCATTTCCCTGCTCTGAAACACTCACGCCTTGAAAGTTGTACGGAAAGTGGAGACTGTAATGTCTAAACTAGATTCCCTTTGCACTCAGTTTCACGCTTTATCCCGCACATGGCAGGGTAGGGAACTTGGGGCCTATTGTTAAGACGCTCCGTCCCCCATTGCCGTCTAATTTGAGGCATTGCGTGATGAATGACGCAAATCAAGCCGCGTTTTGCTTTGTTACCAGTGCAAAGAAATGAAATTTCCTCGAATGGGGATCGAACCAAAAAAAATTACATGCTTGTGCCCCTACGCCACGGCAAGCCACGTTTACACTGCCTTGAGGAGAAACGTGAAGCTTTTAGATATTAAAGTGCTAAACAATTTACCAAGTTTCATCATCACGTCCATCCAAGCTCATTTTGGCATCAGCTTGAAGTATAGAAACAGTTTTATTTCTTCCTGTTTGCATAGTAACTATTGGAGTTGCGTTATTCCCTTGCTGGCCGAATAGTGAGTGTTCGAAACTGGATACGTATTGACAAGCCGCAAAGATATGTTCCCAACATTCTGGAGCTTTTGAACCCAACTCGAGTCCACCTGTAATATGTAAAAAAATGATGTTATTGAAAAAGTGATTGTTAGGTGTTATTAGTTCAACTCGAGTCCACCTGTAATATGTAAAAAAATGATGTTATTGAAAAAGTGATTGTTAGGTGTTATTAGTTCATAATATATTCATGAACATATCGTAATATTGCATAGTTTTTTCTTAATCAAAACAATTACCTAATTTTAATTAAATTCAGTATATTCAGATGCCACATACAAACAAACTATGTAACAAAAGTGTTCAACGTATTTAATTCACTTTAAATCAAATATTATTTTAAGTATCTATATCTTACTATTAAGTATGCATTGTTACCTGATATAAGAATATCTAATGATAAAGCGTGAGTAGATAATATTTTCCCGTTGGCCGGTTGTGAAATCGCGGAGTTTGCTAAAAGCGCTAATATGCTGCTGCAACGATTCTGGAGACTTAAAGTAGTGCTTATTCTTGCCGCCTTAAAACAAAATTTTTTATGAAATATTTTGATATATAACTTAGTAAATACATATTTTAAAAGGTCAATAACAATTAAGTAATCAGTACAACCTTATGAAGACCTTCCAAACATTGTATAGTTAGTCCTTCCCAAGCAATACGTTTACGTTTCCCGAAAGTATTTATTTTGGTAGTTATTATGCCCCGAATGTGCTTTTTATTTCTGTATCCTGTTAGTGGGCCACTTAGAACTGTTACCATTGAATCCCAGATACAGGTGAGAATTCTAAAAGTATTAAAATTATTTTAGTAATAAGCATATTGAGTCAAGGTCTAAGGTTAAAGATTATAAATAGAGTTTACTTAGGTAAATATTAACCATTACTTAGGAAAAAAATACTCAGAATTTTCTAAGTTTTTTTTAAATGAAACGAGTAGTACCTATTCACACTAGGTTTTCTGTTCCCTAGCTTATGTGGCATACAATGTAAATCTAAATACAATTTTGTGAATCAAATTATAATTGAAATGTATAAATAGTGTTTAGTCATAGTACCTTCTAGCCCAGCGTAAACTGGCCTGGTATTGAGGAGAGTCGTTGGTGTTGTTATATATCATAGACACTTTTTTCAATTTTTGCCAATCCGACATTACAGGATTTTGATCTAAGCCTCCGAGATCTGTAAAATAAAAATATTTCATAACTTTTCTACATAAAATAAATATGTTTAATATATGAAAAAAAGTTCGCTTAATCGTCTTCTGTTTATTTTATACATACATATATGATACACACATTTTATACATACATATATCCTACATATTATTTAAAAGAGATTCGAGTTTTATTCGAGGGACTACCTACAAATGTAGTAGGTAGTAAGTAGAAAAAGACTGTGTTAGTTTCCTCCAATAGATTACCGTCTTTTGAATAAAAAGAACACAAAGTTGTAAGTATACCTGATAGCAAATGTATAAGTGGATGTTCAGAAGTAGTAACGTCTTTTAGCAAATCATTGGCGAGAACTTGCTGGTATAACTCTCGCAGCCAGGTCGCTGATAGATAAACTAATACACCGCTGTTTTGCACTTCATCTACAAATTCGTCTTCAGTTAGTGGCACGTGAGTTTTCTGAAACATGATATTATCGATTTTATATCGAACAAATAACTTGCGTATATATTTGTTACTACGAATGTAAAAAGATATATTTTTATTTACAAATGTTTTAGCTACGACTATGTACATATATATTTGTATTAATTTTGCCTTTCTATAATTGATTTTATTTGGTTTAAGGCCTTACCACTTATTTTGTCAATTAGCTTAAGAGACACACAACAATTGACAGTCTAATAAAAAAAATGTAGATATATATTATATAATATTTCATCAGAAATTTAGAAGTTCATGACTATTCATTAAAAGTTAGGTAAAATATTAAATCAAATGTGGTCAACATGGAGTAGAGGGATAGACTGACTGTGAAAGAGGCTGTAGTGTGGTTAATCCGGAGGAGGAATGAAATGGCTTCAAGTTCGTCACAGTATGGACAATGAGCCGTAGATACTGTAGCCAATATGAAGGTAAGCTGACGGAATTTTTGTGTTTCTAAATTGTTAACTTAGGAAAAAAATAATTACAAATTAAAAAAAATCAAAGCTATTCAGACATATACATATACAATCAACTTCAGGGCGGCCACGATTGTAAGGTATTTATGGGAAAACTATGGGAAAGCTGAAACTAGAAGGAGAAGACATATACTAACATGATGTTCCCCATAGTACCTCGCCCGTTGTTTCAGAGTGAGTAGTAGTGCGGCGTACGTGGCGAGGTACACGCCGTCCGCGTTCATTATGCACGCGGTGGCCGGCGGCTGCGAAGCGTTGTGTTGGCAACATTTTGAGGCAAAATCTTGCATTGCTTCGTCCACCTGGTTATGTATATTATTTGCTGTTTTATTTGGTTATTAGCAATTAACAAAACAGACAGACAGCAATCGTGGCAGGATCGGACTATAAGCGCAAGAGTTGCGAGTGTGATGACAATAAAAAACAAATTAAAGCTTGTCAGAAAGTTAAGACACATTGTCTTAATAGTTGATTTCCTGTGCCTACTCTGCTATATGCAGCAGTCTAAAGTTCAGAAAATTATCTAAATACTAATTTATTTTCTTTATATGTAAATCTTTTCTTTATATATAATAGACAATATTTTCAACTTCCCGAAAATTTGTCAATGAAATACATAGAGCGTAGATGTTCTAATTAACAAACATATTTAATGTATTAATTTTATATGTAATTTTTAATTTCAAGTTTTTTTTTGTTTTTATTAAAATATTATATTATTATGCACTTTGTTGAAAACTAATAGCTGTCTTTAATTTACTTACCTACTTGTGTACTTATATTATTTCGATCTTTAAGGAACGTTTTGTTTGCATACTTTATTTTTACTATTAATTACCTACTATAATTAAGTTATAATGAAGACTATCACCTCGATGCAAGTCCTAAGATTAATAAGCTTTGGCAGAAGAGAATTTTGTAAAGTTTTCACAAATTGTCTAGCATTATGTCGCTCTAGATCCACATTACATTCTGTTACAGTACACCTGAAACAAAGTCATTTTTTTAAAAAATATGTAAATTTTATTAAAATGAAAATATGACATTGCTTAATAGCCCTCTCAAAATTTCACTACTGAATTTTCATAATGTAAGCATTATAATAGCGCGTTTAATCTCCATTAGATTATGTTTAAATGTATATTTATAATAAATCTGTAACCGATTATTGTCACATCTTATTTCCCCTACAAGTTTATTATTGTAAAAATAATAATTGTTAAAATGTTTGTCTGTTTGTCTGAACGTTTGTACGCGATAATTTTAGAAAGCACTAAACTAAGATTTAAATGCAATTATCATTATTATATTGTGGCAATCTTCCCTTAACATTAAGTGTTATTTTTTTAAGTCAGTTAAAAATAAAAAAGTTAATTTAAAATGTTAATATAGTTGACATTTTAGTTTTCAATGGTATTATCTTATTCTATTATAATGATGTTGTTAATAGAGCAAGAAAGTAGTTGAAATTAGTAAATAAAATAATGTAATACAATAAAGCGCGACCAGTTTTAACGAAATAGCGGCCCCGGGTTTCGCACATAATAAAGAAAAAGTTGATATTTTTTTCTTTGCTTCTCCCGTTTCTCTATGTCTAAGAGATAACTTTAAAACATTCTATTCTAAAATATTATAAATATTTAACTAATACCTTCCAAGGTTCAATGTTTTAGGTACAGTTTTGGTTCGAATATTAAAAGGTTCTTTTCTAGTGGTCTTAGGTGACGCTGGGTTGTTAGCCCTGGAGGGCAAAAAAACGTTATCTGCATCTGAATCAGCTTCAGCTTCACTTCCGGAACTTATGTTTTCTGGACCCGAAGTATCTGAAAATTATATAATATTTTTTAGTGTTATAATAATCCACATGTTTTCAAAGTGGGGAACAGAAGTGGAACGGAGTGTCTTAACACTAGGTTCCCCCTGCCTACCTCGTGCGGGATACAGTGTGAAGCTAAAAAAAATATAAAAATAATGTTTTCATATCAAGAACATTACATATAAAAGTAGAAAAAATTATAAGTTATTAATAAAGTAAATAACCAAAACTTAAAATTCAAGTATTTACCAGAGGAATCGTGATCTTTAGTTTCATTACTTTGCAACACTGCGACAACATCTCTGAAAAGGTAGTTTAGAATTAGAACGCGGCAAGCTAGGCTCCGAATAAAGTATATTTAATAAAAAAACTTTTCTTTATAGATATTTAATAAAATGATAACTTAAAAAGATACCTATATGGACTTGGTAATCTTGCTAAAGTCTGATAAGTCAGAGGTCCGGTATAATCAGCATCTTGAAGTTTTGACCAATGATTGATAATCAATGTAGCTATATCTAGTGGTAGATACTCTACAGAACCAGAACAGAGTTTTTCTAAGGCGTCCAACAAGGAGAAGACACATTCTACAGCAGCTGCAACTACTTCAGGGTTGCCACTTCTTCCGCAATCTTCTATGCCATCCATTATTCTAATATAACGAAAATATATATTTATAAATATTTTTCAAATTCCTTTATTTAAAAAACTAAGATAAGCTATAATTACGTTGATATCATTCATAAATAAAATAATTAAATATAGTTTAATATTCAAGAACCACTGTCAGAGCTTTTAGTGTTATTTTTAAGTCTAGTTTTTAAATATTTTAACTTCCTTATTACGTGAATATAAATAACATTTTAAAATATGTTTACATAATCATATTTTTTTTATTTAAGGGCAAATAAAGATCCTACAATTTTCACTTGTGCTTAATTTAGTGTTTTATTAAACGTTGCTCACAGTCTTATAATGGCCATGTCATCACTATGGCGCTCTGGGTGATCGGTTTTCTTTATCAGTACCAACTGAGACAAACGCTTGGGATTCGAAAGTAACTCTCTAACACTTCGTAATGGCTCAACCCTATGTTGTATTGGTGGGTACAGAAGCATTCTATGGTACAGGGCCTCTAGGACTGGCCTTAAATTTGATGTTGATCCGACTAGGCGTACTAGTTGATTGGCGATGCTGAAAGAAGAAAAAACATGTTTAGAGATAAAGACATTACAAAACATTTATACCAACCATAGATGAGTGGTGCATTGTGTCCATGCTTATCTCAAAATAGAGATTTTTTTTAAGAAGGTATGTTGACATTTTAGTTAGGTTACCTGTATATAGCCTTAGCTTGTTTACTGTTAAAACTTGGAGCACAGACCAGTGCCCCAGATCCTCTTCCTGAGTCATCCACTAAATGTCCATCATGTTCTCTTTAAAGAACAAAAAGGTTTTATTTTAATTAAACATAACTTTTCATAACTTAGGACAGCATTAAATAAGTGTCTTTTTTTTCCTACCTAGATTTAATATTTTTATCCACTCTTGGTGTTCCTAAGAAGGATATAAGTGATGGACAGAACTTTTGCCATAAGAACGTTGTGAAGTGAGAATTCCCACTCACTCGCTCAGAGAGACTCGACATCAAAGTTAATAGACAATCTAGGAAGAACAAAGCTAATGGATTTTGTTTTGGAATTCTGAAATAAAATTTTACAATTAAATATTTTATTGAGATTGGTAATTGCTTAAGTTTGATATTGCATGAAATGAGCTTACAATTGTGTTTCTGCAAGTCTGCTACATAAATATTGTATTACAGGTATCACTTCACTGTAACATCCTACTGCCACTATATGATTTCTACCCAATGGTGAACCTTCAGATAGAAGCTCTTGACATTCCTCATCTGAAAATAAATAAAGTCTGCCTTTACGCTAGATTATATGGCGCTGCTTATGACTTTTTTAGCACAATACCTATGGTTATTGAGTATTTACATTAGAATTTAAAGTTATTTGTACTTATTCTATAAAAAACACTACATATCGCGGCAATTAATTTAAAATCTTCTTCTTTTTGAATCTTCGAAGTTTCCTTCGAAATCTTACCCAATTGGGCGCAATAAGCTCTCAACATTTGTGCAGCAGCGGCTCTAGCAGCGGCAGCTACATGCGGCGCCGCGGCCGCTGCCTCGCCGCATCGCCCGCACGCCCACACACACAGCCGACCATTGAGTGTACGACGCGGGGATAGTGCCATTGATAGGTACATGCGGAATATTTGAACCTAATTGTAAATTAGCAGTCTTAGTAGTGAAACACCATAACTGTATATCTACAACAAGCTTTAAGAACACTATTTTACAAACATTATTTAAAAAAATATATCACGAGTGAAGCTTTTATATGAGAATACAAATCGATTAAAGTTAAAACAATTGAATTACAAAGTAAAATTTTATGTACATATTTTTATATTTAACAGTATCTTTTCGTAAGTATAAGAAAATCTGGTTAGCTTCACATTTTATGGGTCCGCAAATTTAAAATATATGATAAGTATACAATATTTTTTATGTATATAATTAATTACAATATTTTTATAATACCTGTGTGTCGGGAAGATGATACATAACAGAAGTGGTGGCACAAAGCAACTGAGATGGCATCCATAGCGAATCATCTTCTGGTTCAATTCCGCGATGAAATCTGTCATCCCGTAATATTTTCTGAAACAGAAACAATATAATTTTGACCATTTCTGTTGAACTGTAAATGTACATAGGCACATTATTGCTTGCTTTGCATTATTTTCTCATTTATGAGTGTTAATTTAGTTGTATTTTCATAAACATACAATTAAATAAATACTCATAAAACGTATTAAAAAATGCTGTATTGTGTGCAACACGCTAGTGGTAAATCACTTCGTTCCTATTAAAACACTTCCGGTTGTCATTCTTCGTCGAATTGTGAAGGCATTGCATGTCGAGCGGCAGAGTTCAAAGCCGCGCTTTGCACTGTAATTAAGCTAAATGCGAGGCAATGAAAACATTAGATATTTCATTATCTCGAACAGAAATCGAACGGACAACTTGATATGTTTGCTCATAATCGCACGCGTGTGCCCCTACGCCACGATCGTGTGGTTTCTAAGGGTGTCATAATAAACAGAAAATTATTTATTTTATAAATAACACATACATGAAACCCCTGGAGAGCGAATGCGACCAGGCGGGGGCGCTTGCTCTCTAACGCGATCTGCAGCGGCAGGAGGCACGCGCGCCGCAGCTCGTACGACGCCCGCCGGCTGCTTTCTTGCAAACATAGCACTTCTAGAAAATAAATTTTATTTCTTTGTTTTTTTTTCTACGTATTCCATTTCATGTCTCTTAAAATCGGTAGAAAACGGTATGTGGTTGAGGTTGTTCTTTTTAACACGCTTTTATTAATTCGTTTGTTTATTTGATTATTTAGTTTCGGTTATATGTAGTGTAATGAATGTAGGTTATATATGTATGTACCTATGTGTTGCGAATGGAGTTTGAAATTTTACAAAAATTGATTCTATAATCAATTATTATAAAAAATCAAAGTTTACTATGTAAGGTTTGCAATAAGGACCAGAATTAATTGATGTTTTTTCTGTAAGAATGGGTGGATGATTTCTCTCTGAGCTTTACATTTATTGACTACAGCTCTCTATTATCAAAAAAAGATACTAGTACTGGATATTTTTTCGACAAGTAATTTAAAAAAATCTTGTATTTCCATAGAGTAGCATTTTTGGAAACTTCATAAGGTTAGCTCATGGAAAATATGTTAAAAATATAATAGAGTCACTAAACAGTAAAAAATTACTTAATATGAGAATTGACTACGTTTAAATCGATTTGAATAATAAGAAAAATATCAAATATCGAAACTATTTACATAAGTATTTGGATTTTCCACCAGTCTCTAATCAGCAATAGTCTAAAATTATTTGATTAGCGTAAATATTTGTATATTGCAAAGCTATCTATATATTTTTGTCGTATATATTTTAAGATATATAACTTACATGAGACTACTTCTGGAGTAAGGTATACCTTATCCAATAAAAATAATTATGAAAATCAAAGTACTAAGAAAAAAATTGTGTGTTTAGTAGAAATATTTCATCGATTGTTCCATTAGTTGAAAAACATAATTAATATACGTAATATACTTAACAACATCACAAGAATCATTATAAAGACTAGTTTTGTGACGTCATCAAAACAATGAAAACTTAAAAGTGTAATATTTACGAGGACTTAACAAAAAACTTAAATATATTATTTTTATTTGCTATAACAGGTTTGTATGTTTGTAAAATAATATTTTTTTTTGAAAATTACAATTATATATTAAAATTTTACCTAACGCATCCTGACATGATTTTTTTAAAGGAATAAGCTTCGGTCCAGTAGCTTCCCTAAAGATATCTTGGAGAAGTTCTTCCATGTCAACCCCGAGTAAAAATCATTTTACACTGTCTTTAACTTATATGAATACAACACTGTGTTATGTTTACGTACTGGAACTAGAATATAATTGTTATTTTTAACTGCGTATGGAAAAATCATTGGGTGGGTGTTTCGCTTATCGGCCGACTCACACAACGGAGCATGCTCAGTGTAAAAATCAATAGTGTACTGAATGTTGTCTTTTTTAACTCTTTTCCTGCAGCAACAAGTTGCATATCTATTAATATTAAAAAAATACATATTAATCACGTATCATACTAATCAAGATATTGAGACGGGATTATAATAAAGAAAATATGTAATAACGGCTGTTAAGGCAACGTTTTCGGTATAAGTGGTGTTACTACCACTGTTAATCTAAAAACAAAAGCCAAAGCTTTAATATACCAGCTCAAAGCTTTTAAAGACATTCAAAAAAACCCTTATTTATTTAACTACATATTAACTAGGAATTAATACAATCTATTCGAACTTTTTTATGTAAAATATCTGGTAACATGCTTTGACTTTTATATCAAAATTAGTATCGATTTATTGTAGTATATAATAAATCGATTTGATTCGCATAAAATACAATACAGTATATCTTTTTTCTGTGTCGTATCAGTCATAACCAATAATCGTGGTCAGTGGTAAACTTTCGAGCTGCATGAATGCATTCCTGCCATGCAAGGGTTCCTCACCTTTTAAAGTCATATGCCTGTGCCCCTACGACACAACAGGCCTCGTTATTATTTATAGTAATTTAAACGAAACTGTATTTAGTATTGTAAGCATTCTGTTCTATATCCTTTAAGGGTGTTTATATACTTGTGCTTCACAATTGTATAAACACCCTTTTGCCAAGCTTCCACAAGCTCTAACGTGTAGACAATTCGTTTGTGGTGGTTTGCGAGAGCTTGTCGCCGATCCGGAACGGTTCTGCTTTTAACACAGATCACAGGAGCTTGACACAAGCGTTCGCGATGTGAGTACACGTTGCTTCGTATTCATTGACGACGTTTCAACTGCTAACGAAGAGTCCAATTAAGTGCCAACTTGTAAGTGTGGATTCAACAAGTTAAACATAACCGATTTTTTTGAACTATTGATATAAATATGGCTGAAGTATGTAGTGTAGTTGATGAAGATGGTAAAATATTTGTATTTCGAGCATTTTCGTAATCGAGAAAAGTGGACATAGTTACATTGACATGGAACGTCAAAATAATCAATGGTGTGACAGATATATCAAAACGAAACTAAAAACCGCTACGCCTCTCATATCATATCATATCGTTAGTGAAATTTATATATTCGATATCAAATAACCAAAAACAACGACAACTAGAGAAACTAGAATTGATAAACATTGATATGAAAACTAAAACGTTGAAAACTAAAACTGAAGTGCCGTGCTCATATTCGTTGCTTCTCTTTCTTACTAATACGTTTTATATTGGACGGGAGGAGATAGAGCGAATTTGATTTTTGATATGGCATCTTATGGCATATTTTATATTGGACGAAAAGAGATAGGACGAATTTGAGTACTATAAGGTATATTCTTCGAAGTTAATATAAACAAATTAAAGTATATTTTCATAATGTTAATGCAAATACGTGTTTAGTATTCTTTGTAAAATATATTTTAATTTATATGATTTTTATTAGTACGATGAAAATTTGTATAATTTTTTATTTACCTCAAAATAGTTATAAATTGTAACCAAATCTTTGATAACTAAACTGAATTGTTAACGTTAACCTTGTAGTTAAAGTAATTTACTTAAAACATGTAGATTTTTATTTTGAAAAAAAAACTAATGAGTGGTAAACTTAATAATGATAATAACGCAAAAAGCGCGGCGTTGAGTTTCGCCGCTCAACACGCAATGCCTCAAACTCGACGGAAAGCGGGCAACGGAAGTGGAACAGTGCCTTGACACTAGGTTCCCAAGTTCCCTCTGCCTACCTTGCCATGTGCGGGATACACCGCGAAGCTAAAAAAAACTAGTTTTTATTTATTAACAGTTTATAACTAATAAGAATATTAATATATATATACATTTTTTAATTATTAAATTCTTTTCCATAAAATTCATCAATCAATCATCAGTTATTAGTTACGTTTTAGTTTTCGGTCGCCATTTTGAAAACGATATCTGAAAACCGTTTTTGATATCGATATGAAAATCTTATATCGGATATGTAACCGCTACACATCAAAAACGAAAACACCTATGCCTCACGATGCTATCACTCCGACCCGTCAATACTGTAAGCAATTAGGGCTTACAGCAAGTTACATGTAACATCAAAGTCTCACCAATTTTACCGTATCTGTGGTACGCTATGAACGCTGTTTTGATAATTCGAAAAAAGGCCTTATGGCGCTGTATGCACAATTCGGAAAACGACCTATAACCTATAAACATTTATTTTCTGTAACGCTAGCTAATTATTAACTGTTATAAGGACTGTCATCAATGATACTGACATCTGTCAGTTGTCACTGTCAAACTTGCAATTTACAAAAATGGTGTCTTGGAGTGCGCTAGGTCGAACTTTCGGCACAAATTTATTTAAAAATAACATCGCAGCACCATACCTCGTAAAAAATGTAAATTTCTCCTTGGGCAAAGCCCTTAATGGTGATCATGGGCACAGAGTTATGGCAATGCAGCCATCAAGGTATAGTGTCACTTAGTGATTACCTAACCAATTTTACTATACACTAAATAATAATCTTAAATAAATCAATAATATTTTTATTTTTTTTCCTTTATGTTATAGATGGCAATGGCACAAATTCAAAGATATGTTCCACTTCTATGTGATGGTTGGATTAATTCCCGTTGGTGCTATTATTTTTTACACAAATGTGTTCATTGGACCTGCTCAGTTGACACCTATTCCAGACGGCTATGAGCCAAAGCATTGGGAATATCATCGTCACCCAATAACAAGATTTATCGCAAGATATATTCATAACAACCCACAGCAGGTATGAATATAAGACATATAAATAAGCATTCTGTATTGTTAAATTCATATCACGAGTAACTCAAATGTTATGGAAATACCTAATAATTACATTGTAGTTGTTCTTATATAGTCTTATATACTTGTGTAAAAAAATAATAATGCCGGCTAATAATTAATTATCATGAGGCCATAGTAGCTCAGTGGCAAAGAATATGACTGTGATACATTCATTAGTGGGTTTGATTGAAAATAATATCTTTATAATGATTATTTTCCTCTTGTGCATTGTACATTATTTTGAGCTTAATGAGGCCTGTCATGGGGGTAAAAGTGTGTGACTCTGAATGTCAGGTTGTGGGTTTTAACCCACTTGAAGAAGTGAAATATTTAATATTTTCATCTTTTCACTCTGGCACTCAACACACAAAGCCTTCAAATTGGCAGAAAGTGGAGAATAGAACACAGTGTCTTAACACTAGGTTCTCAAGTTCCGTTTGCCTACCCTGCCATACATAGGAAGGTGAAAAAGTAATTATAAAATTTAGGACCGTAAAAAATCTTATTTTAATGTAATGTATTTTCAGGATTATGAGAAATTTATGCATTACATCGATGAAGAAGCCCAAAAGGCAAAATTGAGGGCTTTAGAAAAGGAAGTACAAAAGAAGATGTCTGAAAGGCTCGACTACCAAGCATATTATTATAGGCCAATGGTTAATAAATATCTTAGAATTAACAAGAAGGTTGGTGATGAGATGTTTGAACGTCATGGAGATGACCATGAGGAATAAAACATGTTTTGTTATCTAAATTTAGTTATTTAGAAATCAAGTGTATAGTAATCCACATTATGTAGAACAAGTGAACGATATTCTTTTGAATTTAGATGGTTTGTTTTATCCTACCTTATAATTTTTGTTGGAATAAACAATTTGTGAATATGTACTGTTTTATTTTATTATTACAGTATAAGTCATTTTTTAGTATATATGTATATATATACATATATATACATATATATACATATATATACATATATACATATATATATATATATATATATATATATATATATATATATATATATATATATATATATATATATATATT
>DWMZ01002770.1:0-13643 GCA_018249855.1 Eueides tales michaeli | reverse complement strand
ATATATATATATATATATATATATATATATATATATATATATATATATATATATATATATATATATATATATATATATATATATATATATATATATATATATATATATATATGTGCGTATATTTGATTCTAGACATACATATGTAATATAATATTTTCACTTCTTCACTTGGTATAATAAGACTAGACTACCAAACCGGTACCGTTTTAAACATACTATATGTAAACATACGTAAATGTAAAAAAATATCTAACGGCAAAATAATCTTTATATACTGTTCATACTGATGTGAAACACGACGCATGTACCCAAGTTTTACGAAAACGGTTTACTTAAAGGCTTTAAGATATTATGCTACAATATTTTTTTGAGCTTCGCGCTGTAACCCGCATATGGTAGGCATAGGAAACTTAGCAACCTAGTCTTAGCACACTCCGTTCCATTATACATTTTCCGCCGAATTTGAAGCATTGCGTGTTGAGTGGCGCCTTTTTACCAAAGTGAAGAAATGACAACATTAAATATTTAAATTGAAAATATTAAACATTTCATATTCTCGAGTGGGGATTGAAATCCACAGTCCCTGCGCCAAGATAGGCTTCAAAATAAAATATAGGTATACCTTTTTATATTTACTATGAAATATTAACTGCATGGTTTTTATTTATATTTTTAATAATTGTTTTGGCTGTTTCGATTAATAATGCCAAATGCTATGAGGCCTGTCGTGGCGTAGCGGCACAACCGTGTGACTGTAACCGACAGGTCCTGGGTTCGACCCCCCAATCGAGGAAATGAAATATTTAATATTTTCAATTTAAATATTTCATGTTTTATTTCTTCGCTCTTCGCGACGTTTACTTCCGTCACTCAAGAGGCAATGCCTTTCATTCAGCGGAAAATGGGGAACAGAGTGTCTTTACACTAGGTTCCCGGGTTACCTCTGCCTACCCTGCCTCGTGCGGGATACAGCGTAAAAAAAAACAAATGCTATCATTTTGCGTATATGAAAATAATTGTACAGTATGTAATAAATGTAATGTACATACATACATTTAAAAAGCTATAAACCAGTCGTGGCGTAGGAGCATAAATGTAATACTGTGAAAGCGACAGGTCACACAAAACCTCCAAAATTTAGCAAAAAGTGGGAAACCGTAAATTAACTAGGTTCCCAGGTTCCCTCTGCTTACTTATATATTTGCAGAATATAGAGTGAAACTAAATAAAAATAATAAATAAATAAAAATAAAACAGTTTTACTTAGCAGAGTTGTTCATGTATTGTCATTGAAAAAAAAACATAATTTTACAAAAAATATAAAACAAAAGACATTCCTTTTCATACACAAATCATGGTTAACATAACAATTGGCAAAATCTTGAAAAGACGTTAATTTTGTTACAAAATTAAAATCTACAGCTCTTATTACAATGTGGTAGAGTTCATTTTCCCTTTTCATATGAAAAAGAAAGAGCTTTGAATACGTTTAAGCTTTTCTCTATATAAAGATTACAGTAGCTTTTGTTAAGGAATTGTAATTTAATTTGGACTTCGCTTTCGCTTTGTAATAAATAATAAATTGGCGTTAAATTGTGGAAATCGGGTTATTTGATTTTACTAATAAGGTTTTTTCTATACCATTTAACACGCAATGCCTTGACAATGTGGTCGAAGTCACTTAACCTGGGAACCTAGTGTTAAGACACTCCGCTCTCATTAAAATCCTGCCGTTTACCAACAAATTAAGGCATTGCAAATTGAGTGGTGAAACTCAATACCAAACTCAAGAAAATTGGGATCTTGGGATCGAATCCATAACATGTCGTGTTAATATTCGCATGCTTATGCTATTGAGATACGATAGATATTGTAATATTGGGGAATATCTATAATATTATAAATGAATAATATCTCATGTATATATTAGCGATTTTTAAAGTTTAAAAAAATGATAAATAGAAGTGTGTCAATAGGAACGGAGTGTCTAAATACTGAGTTCCCAAGTTTCCTCTACCTACCCTATGTTTATGGATTCCACCTCACTCTCTCCCATCCCATCACTCACCACGCAATATCTAAACAAAGAGGGTTAACCGTTTCTAACCCTACTAAATGCGTGATAAAACGTGAAACTATAATAATAATAAAAATCAACAAACCTGCGATAACATAGTCAATATGGAACAACAGAATCCACCCAAGAAAGCAGTTATGCACATCATTCTGACAGACGTGGCCAGTACCGTGAGAAGCCAAGATAAGCTACAAGGTGCTGCAGCTAGGGAGAGCACGCGTCTTCGCCCGTGACGCATAGCTGCACCGCCCGCCATGCCACCGAAGAGGGCCCCTGAAAATGGGAACATCGGGCTTTTTGGGTACCTTAGGTTATCTTATACCAATTTTTTTTATTTATATTTTACATTTAAATTAGATAGAAAGAAGTTTATTTGAAACCGCATTTATTTTGAACTGAACGTTATTTCAATTTGGACCTCGTGCACGATTCCAAGAGATGTGTATTCAAATTCTGTTAGGTAAAATTTTTGATACGTTGCCTAATAATATTTTTTTTTAACAAAATACAATCAAAAGAATCCTTTTTGACGTAGTGTTAAGACTCTACTTTTTCAGATAGGCAAAGAATAGGCAAAACACAGTGTCGCATTGAGTTCCACCATAGGTTCCTTAATTCCCTTTTTCTACCCTCCTATATTCTGGGTACAGCGTAAAGTAAAATAAAATAAAAGTAAGAGATAAAATAAAAATTACGTTGAAATGTTCTAAGAATCATATGGATTAAACTGATGATTACGTCATTAATAGAATACGCGGTATGAAATTGGTACTTACTATGATATGGCAGAAATATATTATATCAAATAGGCTGACTGAGACCGTTAAGGCGTCTGATGGTAGAGTGTCTGATGGTAGAGTGTCTGATGGTAGAGTGTCTGATGGTAAATGCGTTGATTTTGGGGTTGATCCCTACTCGGGAATTCGTTTTTTTCCATTCTCTCGCTCTGGTAACAATACCAAGCGCAGTGTTGAGAAACTCTTTCTCGTAAAATACCTTCAAAATGGGAAACGGGGAGTTTTTTACACTAAGCTACCTCTGCCTACTCTACTATATGCGGAAGGCAGCGTAAACAAATATCTAACAGAATAACTGATCACTAAAATTAATTAAATTCAATACACAGTGAGAACATAATTATTTTAACACTACATTTTCATGTTCCCTCTGCCTTTTTCGTATGAAAAAGCCAAGGTGAAATAGCGTACGTGTTCCGTAGTGCACTTTGTAGCTCATTTAATACAAAATTAATACATACACATGTCAATTTAAATTTGTCAACTTTTATAAGTTGTATACTTCCCGTTGACTTATAATTTGAAATTGATACGGAACCCTCGGCGAGCGATTTCAACTTGCACTTGACCGGTTTTATATGAAGTAAATATTGCAAATGTTAAATTCACATACAATAATTATTTACATACTTAAGATACTTCGATCCGTCCCAAGCATTCGACCGAATTGGAGCCATATTGAGTGGCAGAAATCAACGCCGCGCTCGTTATCAGAGCAAAGAAATTTAGACATAAAATGTTAAATTTTACCATTTTATGTCTAAATTTCTTTGCTCTTTTTTTTCCGTCGTGTAATTCCGGCTTAGAATAGGATCACCGTAGTACTGATGGTGTCGTAAGAGGCGACTAAAGTACGTGTGGGAGAGTCATGTTGTCAGAAATGGCAACACGCATGGGCAGACTCGACCGGATTATTACCACTCCCGGCATTTAAGACCGGCGTTAAGTAGTGGCTTTGGCCACTGCGTTTCGCATTTGGTAATGCCGGGCCCCGGAGTCCATACACCTTATAGACCGGCAACGCACCCGTAGCTCCTCTGGTGCTACACGGGGCCGTGGGCGACGGTGATCACTAACCATCAGGTGACCTGTACGCTCGTTTACCGTGTCTTTTATATTAAAAAAAAAAAAATAAAAAATTCAATATTAATTTTTAAAATATTCAATATTTATTTTAAAATATTTTCTCGAATGGAGATCGAACCTACAACCCGTCGTGTTTATAGCCGCACGCTTGTGCCACTGCTCTACAACAGGCCTCTGATTTCTATTCTATACTATTTCTATATTAAAGTGTGATATTACGTCATCGAACAAATAAAACTATTACTAAGTTATATCAATAAATTTATTAACAGTTAGTAACATCACAAAATATATAATTTCGACTAGCAATTCAAGTGCGTCGGTGGTGTAATGGTCAGCATAGTTGCCTTCCAAGCAGTTGATCCGGGTTCGATTCCCGGCCGACGCACACTTTTTGTTAATTTTTTTTTCCATCTTGATTATTTTGACGACACTTGTTGATAGTAAATTAAAATACTTCTTGTGTTTCTATTTTTATTTTTTTAAATTGAACATTGCTAACAAAAATTGCTATAATAAAAGAGAAGGCGTTCGGCGGAAATTATGATTTTTGTCATTCATTGTATTCTTTGTATCCAAAACCTATTGTTTAGACACTCCGTTTCTATTATAATACTTCCATTTCGTGTTAAGGGGCGAGACTCAATTTCTTTTTTTTCAGCTTAACGCTTTGCCTTCCCTATATGCACATACTAAGTACTTAAACAAAAGCTAATATAAAAACACTCCATTGTCGATTTTTCATTGTATTTCTAAGAAATTGCCTGTAAATGAAAATAAATAAATTATTAAAAAAATTGAATACAAATAATTTCCTCCAATAGTAATTGAACCCATAAGCTCCTTAACAATCAAACGGCATAAAACTGATTATAAACCTTTTATCACTCTAAAATATTAGTACTTACTTACATAGCTTCAAGTTATATCGCTCGGGAGGTAGCCAAAGAGAACGGAGAGCCCAACGCCACGGTCTCGACATACCTCTTTCACCTCGTACACTGTCATCAACCTCTTCATACATGCCCTCCGTGGGGTCCTCATGCGTTTACGTAACCCTCCTCCAGTATCGTAGATACGGTGTTTTCGAACGTCAACCGAGGTCTCTCCCTCTTTTGCTACTCACTTTTCCTTTATAAATCTAAAATTTTAGAAAAAACTTACCAAGAAAAGACAACGATGCCAACCACGACGCCTGTTGATCAGTCAACTGGAAGTCCCTCCGTGTGGAATTTCCTGGACCCTGTAACGAGGCTATGGCTGGAGAGCTGTACCCTTTTCCAAGACCTGCGGAGAACGGGGCCAAGGAGACTGCCAGTGCTGCTATCACCTGAAGAAAGAAATTATGGGAAATTATAAGCTGCAGAGGCACAGGGTGTGACTCATGATATCTTCTATTTCACATTTTAAAAAAGTTGTGAAAAGACGTTTGTGTGTTAAAGGTTATTACCAAATTAACCATTTCATAAATGATAACACGCCTTGGGAATAAAATGCTCGCTCCAGGCTATTTCAAATGTATTACTGTCAATAATAATAATAAGATGTAAATTTTTGGTAAAAAAAGACATGTCCCGCTGAGTTTCTTTAGCCAGTTCTTCTCAGGTCTGAGGCAGTAACTTTAGTGAACTGGTGGTAAATTGTTTGACGTTCAAAAAATGAAGCTTGTAACTTCTTATTTTGAATAAAAATATTTGAATTTGAATTTGATCACAGGTTGTGAGTTCGATCCCCATTCGGAAAATGAAATATTGAATATTTTCAAATTATATTTTTAATGTTTTCATTTTTTCGCTCTGGTAACTAGGCAAAGCGGCATTGAGTTTCGCCACTCAACAAGTCATGCCACAAATTCGGTGGAAAGCGGGGAACGGAACAGAGTGTCTTAGCACCAGGGCCCCAAGTACTCTCTGCCTATCCTGCCATGTGCGGGATACAACGTGAACCTGAAAAATAAGAATAATAAATGGGCTTGTTGTGGTGCAAAGTCACAAAAGGTGTTACTGTAGATGTTATATATTTATTTAACACTTTATTACATCAAAAAATAAACACAATTCAAAGAAAAATAGAAGAAAATTTTGGTGTAAAGGAGGATTTATCACCACAAGTGACCGCTACCAGTCAACCTTTACGTTAGTGGGTACTGCGAATAGTTTATGGGTTCGATTCCCATTCGAGAAAATAAAATATTTTCATTTCTTTCTTTGCTTTGGTATTGAGGCAGAAAAGCACGGCGTAGAGTTTTGTCACTCAAAGAAAGTGGAGAGGGAAGTATTTTAATATGATTTAGTGTCAGTTAGTTTAGTTTTGATTTTGTTTGTAACAAGATTTAAAGAAATGAAATATGATAGATACATGGTAGTTTGGAAAGTGTGCATTAAAAAAAGATTTCTCGAAATACCGATGACTACATGGAAAAAATAGTATTTTCCATATGTATTAATTTAGTATATAATAAGATAGGTCAGAAAGTGTGAAGATAAAGATTTCCGAAATTCCTAATGATACAGAATTAATAGAGTTCCAAAAGTCCGTAAAATGGAAAGGACTTTTGTCAAACAAAGTAGCGGGTGCGGATTTAATTTTTTTTTTTTTATGGAAAAGACACGGCAAACGAGCGTACGGGTCACCTAATAGTAAGTGATCACCGCCGCCCACGGCCCCGTGTAGCACCAGAGGAGCTACAGGAGCGTTGCCGGTCTGTAAGGTGTATGGGCACCGGGGCCCGGCATTACCCAATGCGAAACGCAGTGACCAAGGTCACTACTTAACGCCGGTTTTAAATGCCGGGGGTGGTAACAATCCGGTCGAGTCTGCCCATGCGTGTTGTCATTGCTGACAACGTGACTCTTCCACTCATACTTTATTCGCCTCTTACGACACCATCAGTACCAGGGTTATCCTATTCTAAGCCGGGATCACACGGCGTAATGTAAAACTAACTTTGGCCAAATTCCTAGAAATTCGTCTACAACTTTACATCAAAGCTTATTATATGTTTTGTAATTAATATTTATGCTTATATTAACCAAAACAACTTTAACCGCAGATTCAGGTTATATCAAAACGATCTACAACCCATTCTGTATACAGCGGTTATCTAACACAAAAATATAGCAGCCCGCACATGGCAGGGTAGGCATAGCGAAGTTAGGAACTTAGTGCTAAGACACTCCGTTCCCATTAAGACACTTTCGTTCCCCGCTTTTCACTGATCAAGTCAATGTGTGTTTTATTATGATTTATTATATTAATAATATTTCATACATGTACCTATCGTGGTGCAGGGGTACTACCTTGAGAATGTAAAAGCGACAGTTTTATGGGTTCCATTGTTATGAAGGATATATATATATATATATATATATATATATATATATATATATATATATATATATATATATATATATATATATATATATATATATATATATATATTATATATATATATATATACACACACACACACGTACAAAAAATAGTTTTTACAAATTATTATACATATTGTTTTGTTCAATTTAAACATTTAATGTTTCATTTCTTCGCTCTAGCAATAAGGTAAAGCGCGGCGTTGAGTTCCGCCACTCAACACGCAATGCCTCAAATTCAGCGGAAAGTGGGGAACGGAAGTGGAACGGAGTGTCTTAACACTATGTTCCCAGGTTCCCTCTGCCTACCCTGCCATGTGCGGGATACAGCGTGAAGCTGAGTGATTGAGTGTTTTATATACTCATTTTGAATCGAACCTACAACCACTAAGAAAAATCACAATATACCACTGATAATCACACACATTATAAAGCAAATCCATTATTTTCACACACTTACGTACCATTTTACAGAAACATTTTCTTTAGCAAACACATGGAGATGGGAAAGAGTGTATTTTCATAATATCAGCAAAGAAACGGCAATTTGCTTCAGTTTTAAAATATTTTCAGCGTCACGTACGCCTACTACATATGGCTATAGAGGATGGCTATAGAGGCTTACATATTTTTTTTATTCTCGCTGAATTCCGCATTTATTAGGGTAGGCAGACTGAATCTAGTGTTAAGGCACTTTTTTTTAGCTTCACGCTATACCCCGCACAAGACAGTGTAGGCAGAGGGAA
Source organism: Eueides tales michaeli (assembly GCA_018249855.1). Classification (NCBI taxonomy): domain Eukaryota; kingdom Metazoa; phylum Arthropoda; class Insecta; order Lepidoptera; family Nymphalidae; genus Eueides; species Eueides tales. The sequence continues at coordinate 5,566 of DWMZ01002770.1, read as the reverse complement.
CCCGGGAACGTAGTGTTAAGACACTCTGTTCCACTTCCGTTCCCCACTAAGGCACTTTAATCTCTATTTTGTGCTTAATTATTGAGATATTATGTGTTGTGTGGCGGAACTCAACGCCACACAATGTCTTGTTATCAATCGCGTAAAAATTAAAATAATATTTTTTTTGAGTGGCAATCGAACGCACAATCTTCGCGTTTACAGTTTAAAGCTGTTTCGCTACACCACATTGGCCTCTATAAATATTTTTATATCTTTTAAGTTTCATATCGCCAGGTAAGCAGAGAGAATTTAGAAACCTAGTGTTAAGACACTCTGTTCTCATTACGACACTTCCGTTAGGCGTTGCGTGTTGAGTTGCGAAATTTAAATAGGCGTTTTGTCTCATCACCAGAGCGAGAAAATTACTATATAAAATATTTCATCTCCTCAGAAAGGAGTCGAACCCACAATCTATCGACTTACAGTCGCACTCTGTCAGGGCAGGCCTCATAAATAAATAAAATATAGAGAGAAAATTGTAATATTAATTTTCTACGTATATGTATATTTACATATAAAATGAATAAATAAGTTTGTTTATTAATTGTGTTTATGTTTACATAATAATATGTAAATTCATATGAATTTCCGGTTACGATTGAGAGTTTATTTAAAGATGGATCTACAATAATAATGAACCTATAATATATGTATATGAATCATTATACATGGTCCAGTCTATTCTCACGTAAAACATCTGTATCTATTTTGATGAAACTGTTTATTAATATATAATTTATGTAAAAAAAAAAATTTACTTTTCGGAGCTCAACGTCGTATTTTGTCTTATCACAGCGAGTAAATGACTGAATATTCATTTGATAAGACGATTAGAGAGAAGAAGATTCTCTGATAAGACAAAATACGACGTTGAGCTCCGCCACTGTACGTGAGATGTCACATTTTTATTTATGCTTAAAAAATATATGACATTGTAAATGAAACAAATTTAACCTGATTATCTTAGTCACCTACGCGAGACACTTAAGAAATCGTTGGAGGTAGTTTAATATAATAATTATGTCAACTGACAGACGAATGCCACTTCAGTCTATCGCCACACGTGACCAGGGACTACTGTATAGTGTTCAAAACGTCGGGTTTCCAAAAATGTGTAAAGATCCTTATACGCGATTAATCCGGTCAGATTTGTTTCATTTGAGATGTGTAACAATCGCAAAAATCAAAAATCTTATAAAGTATAGGAATGTTTATCTATTCAGACTACATGATATGTTTTTTGAGGCCTGTCGTGGCGCAGCGGCACAAGCGTGTCATCTCAGTAGAGGAAATGAAGCATTTATTATTTTCAATTTAAATATTTAATGTTTCATTTCTTCGCTCTGGTAATAAGGCAAAGCGCGGCGTTGAGTTCCGCCACTCAACAGGCAATGTCTCAAATTCGGCGGATAGTGGGGAACGGAAGTGGAACGGGATGTCTTTACACTAGGTTCCCGGGTTCCCTCTGCCTACCCTACCTTGCGCGGAATACGGCGTGAAGTTAAAAAAAAATGGTATGTTTTTTTACTTAAATGCAAAACTGAGAAACGAAGCCAGTCCCAGTTCCCAGTAAAGGAAAGAAAAACGAAAAAAAAACGCTTCAATACGGCAAACAGTATCCTTAATATTTTAATTTAATTAACTTAACAAAAAGTTACGACTTATGAGAAATTTGAAAAGGCAATTTTCTTTCTGAAGCGGAAATGTTTTATGGTGAAATTGTTTTATTTATAGTAAGTATTTCTTTGTTGCTTTAGCTTCACGCTGTATCCCGCACGTACCAGGGGAGAGTAGGTAGGCAGAGTGAACATGTGAACGTAGTGTTAAGACACTCCGTTCTCATCGAGATACTTTTATTTCCCACTTTTAACCAAATTTGAGGCATTATGGTCAATCAATGGTGCATGCAGTGGTCACTCCGTTCCGTTCACCACTTTCAGCCCAATTTAAGACCATGTTACCATAGCGAAGAAATGTAAATATTGAATGTTTAATTTTTTCAAGTGTGGATCGAGTCCACAACATGTCGCTTATACAGTTGCACGATTATGTCGTATTATACAAACAAAAAGTCTCAACAATAAGTAAAAATTCTTATTAAATTAAAACAGATTTCCCAACTAATTCACTTTGCGGAGGTCACGAACGAAGTCCCGACCTTGAAAGAGATTATAGCAACATTACTCCGCTAAAAATCTTGTCTATTTCTGGACTAATAAACAAGTATTGCAAGAATTTTTATTAGGCCTGCCGCGCTGGAACTAGCGCGGAGTTGAGTTCCGTCCCACAACGTGCAATTCTAAAAAATCCTCGAAAGTGAGAAATGAAACAGAGTGTCTTAACACTAAATTATCCAGTTCTTTCTTATTCCCTACCATGTCATATGTAGGATACTGCCTGAAGCTATAAAGAAAAATTGTAAAAACTAAAAAAAAATGACGCTATATATCTAGTTATGAAATTTAAAATTTTATAAAGCCCTTAAAATATTTTAAATATCCCATAAAATCCACTATATTGTCTTAGCAAAGCGCTTGTAGATCTTGAATTGCTAAGCTGATTTTCATAAAACATAAACAAGGCTTTCGATTAAAAAGCCCGCACCCAAATCACGCCACAAACAAGCAGGTCGAACTAAACATACCCCGTTTTTGCGTTAGACATTAAAAAAATTCGGTCAAGTGCGAGTCGGAATCACTCACCGTACTAATTTCAGAATGACAGTGACAAAATTCAGAATGACAGTGACAAAATTCAGAATGACAGTGACAAAATTCAGAATGACAGATTTCAATGATGTACTTATAATTTTGACATTTAGATTTTTTTCCTTTATTTATATTGAAAGTTCTTACTTCATGGCAAATTTTATAATGGTAACGTCCTAGAGTTGGTTTTTGAAGGAATGGAATGAATAATTGTTATGAATTTCTGCTTGATACCTCCACACGATTTCGATATAAAAAATCTTGACAGGCGGACAGACGATCAAAAAAAGCTGATGCTTTAAGAGTTGTTTGAGATACGGAGCCCTGATAATATGAGCTGTAAGTATATTCGCTCAGCTGAGCACCTACCCTGCTAAGTAGAATGTAGATCCCACACTCAGCAGGGTAGGTAGAGGGAACTTGGGTACTTTACGCTAAGACACTCCATTCCCATCGCGCCACTTTCACCGAATTCTTGAGGCTTTGTTGTACAGTCACACGTTTGTGCTCCTGCACCACGACTGGCCGCATTTTTTCCTCTTTCTGTGAGTTTCAATATTAAGATGTTATGTGATAATGTGCTCATACCATAGCACATGAACTAATCACATATCATCTTAATATTGAAATATTGCGTGTTGAGTAGCGGAACTAAACGCCGCGCTTTACCTTGATACCACTGCGAATAAATTAAAATATTAAATATTTTATTTGAAAATATTGAATATTATACTTTTTCGAGAGGGTATGGAAACCATAATCTATCGCTTACAGTCACGCGCTTGTGCCTCTGCGTCACGACAGGCCTCTAAATAAAAAACCATAGGTATAATATGATGAAAAAAAAAACTGAGCTAATGATAATGATGATTACGAACTGTGATAGATACGATAGATAGCCATCGTATCGAATTAAAAAAATATGCATTTAAAATTTAAGTTTAGGTTTTTGATCTATTATATAAAAAAAATGATTTTAGGCCTAAATTTACACCCTGTGTTTCACTAATTGTTAACCTTGTATTGGTGCATACAAAAAGTTCTTATCACAATATCATATTATTATGTTTTTATCAGTATTATATTCTTTTGTTACGCTAAACAAATTATATAAAACAAAAAAGAAATATTTTTCTATTGAAATTCAAAATATGGCAACATTTATCTACTTTTATTCAAAAGGTTCATAATTATAGCAACCCTTGGCTTTGCCAGCTTTCAACATTGTATCACTTGTTTAAAGCAGCTTTTAAAGTATTAAAAAGTTCATTCTTAATCCCGTTTACAAAATCCAATTTCAATTTTAAACTGAATTTGTATAAGCTATTGTTTGAAGTGTTTTTGTGAATGTAAACGGTTTATAAATAACGGCCACTGCGATATAGCTATAATTTTAAATTCACAAACTTCTGTTAAAGATAATTAAACAAATATTTTAGCTGTGAGAAATTTCCGCTACTGTCAAATTTTAATATGTTTTAAAAAATTGAATTTTTCTTACAAGTATTTCTTTTTCCTAATACATTTTCATATATTTTTTTTGTTCTACGTCAAGTGCTACAAGTGCTATAGTATTTTAATTTGTATATTTTTGAATAATGATTGTTTTTTTTTTAATTTAAATGTTATTATTGTATTTTCTTATATTGAATTTTAATTGATTTTTTATTAATTTTGTAAGTTTTGTGAACTTAAAATTTGTTATTGTTTTCTTGTGATTTTTTTTAATGTTATGGATTCTGTTTTGATTATTACTGATTACTATTAATTTTATCTGAGAACCATTGTACTAACAATAGACATGTGAGTTGAAATGTTACTAACTCATGTGGATAATTCTTAAATAAAAAATTTATTATTATTAATATTAGTATGTGCTCAGAGACATAAATTATATAAGTGTAAGCTCGAGTTCCGTAATTGTAACCTCTAGAGACTTCCAATATTCAGATTCTGGTTATATAATCAAACCAGCTCGATGGTATAGGTCTGTGGTAGCGCAGAAGCACAAGCGTGTGACTATAAACACTATAAGCTATGGCTACAATCCCCACTCGAAAAATTTAAATATTTGATATTATCATTACCTCGCTCCAATGACGAGCCAAAACGCGGCGTTGAGTTGCGCCACTCAAATCCGGCGGAAGGAGGGAAAGGGATATGCATTAATGGGAACGCAGTGTCTTTTCATTAGATTTCCAGGGACCCCCTGTCTATATCATTTATTAAACAAAATGAGGCCTGTCGTGGCGCAGCGGCAAAAGCGTGTGGCTGTAACCGACAGGTTCTGGGTTCGATCCCAGTAGAGGAAATGAAATATTTAATATTTTCAATTTAAATATTTAATGTTTTATTTCTTCGCTCTGGTAATAAGACAAAGCGCGGCGTTGAGTTCCGCCACTCAAAACGCAATGCCTCAAATTCGGCGGAAAATAGGGAACGGAACTGGGGCGGAGTGTCTTAACACTAGGTTCCCGGGTTCCCTCTGCCTACCCTGCCTTGTGCGGGATACAGCGTGAAGCTAAAAAAAAATAAACAAAACATATAAAATATTTTAGTTTTCTAAACAAATATTTTCCTTTCCCAAGTGTGGATTAACACTTTTAAAAACCATATAAAAATATATATCGTAAATGTAAGAACCGCAAGTATACAGCAAGGGTTGACAAAGACCTTGACAGTGTTTTCTTTTTTACTTTTCACATCGCATATTGGACCTCTCCGTCTGTTGTGCCCTTCGCAATACACTGCGGAGTCATTTTCAAATGAACAATGCTTTTTTATAAGAAAACCTAATATATCTCACTCGCGTGATT
>DWMZ01002769.1:0-13644 GCA_018249855.1 Eueides tales michaeli | reverse complement strand
GAAAGTGTTTTTATTCTTCGCTAAGCAATTTACCTTTACTGTAATTAGGCATTTGATAAAATACTTAATTATTCACTGCCATCCATCTTTGTCTACGGTTTTGCTCAGAGTCGCTGTCTTCGAGGAGAAAGTTCATTCATGAACGATAAATAAAAGCCTCTAGTTAAGATTTGTGGTAGCAAGCGCTTCTAATTATATTCTATTTATATTGTAAAATCTTATTGAATTATTTGGTTTTTGTAATTAGTTTACGTAACCTATATTCAACAATTTAAATAAAATAGGTAGCTTTTTATGCCTTAAAAGTTCTTTCCACTTTGTTTTCTGTCCTTCTTTTAAAACAAGGTGTACCCGAATCACCTCTATGTATGTTCTGCGATTATTCATAGTTTTCGAGTTATTGCAAACTAGTTGTTACCCGCGACTTCGTCTGCGTTCACTATTTTGGTCATAGTGACTTACACATAAAAGACAGATATAAGCTGTCGCGGACTTTTATTTAGAACTATTTAAGATAAATAATCCTACAGTAATTATCTTTGTGTAACTCCAACGATTACAAAAGTTTTTTTTTAAATCATCTTCGAGTAATCTGAGGAACATACGTATTAAGAACCTCCTCCTTTTTTGCAGTCGGTTAATAAAATAAGACGAAAGTCAGATACAGATTTTCCAATTGCGTTATTATGCAAAAAAACCGCATCAGTGCCTTTTAAATTTGAGGGTTGCCCTCGATTTCTCCAGGATTCCATCATCAGATCCTGATCTCCTTACCATGGGACCATTTGTGAAATATACCCTCTCAAACAAAAGAAGAATTTTGAAAATCGGTCTACTCATCTTCGAATAATTGGGGAACATACATAAAAGAACCTCCTTTTTTATGTCAGTTAAAAATACCTATAAATTTTAATTTATTATGTTATTCTGATATTGAAGCTATATTACTGCAAAATTTCATGAAAATCCGTTTAGTAGTTTTTGCGTGAAAGAGTAACAAACATAAAAAACAAACATACACACATCCGTACAAACTTTCGCATTTATAATATTAGTAAGATTTTTTTAATTTTTGAAAATTTTCTACCTCAGAAACTTAGAATAATGAAAAAAAAAGTAAAAGACTTTCTAAATTTCTTCTCTTGGCTACTAAATCACTTTAAATTATAGTTGTATGCCTAAATAAGTAGCTTCGTAAATTGAATGAAAATTATGAAATTGTTAATGTAAAATCAAAAATCCACGGTTCGTGAATAAGGATTTAAAATTCAAACTTGAATTAAAAATGTTAACAGATGACATCATGATTTCTAAGTAGGTTTCAAAATTACTCCAGATTCTCTGCTTTCATAATCATTTAAAAAAAGCAGTACTTGACGAGCTAATTTGGCTCAAATCGACTCACAAAGGCTGCAAGGTGAAAATTTCTTGAAATTTGCCATATGATTACAATTGTTTTTGGAAACTTTAACATTCCGTTAATTTGTCAATCTAAAAAACTTTTAGGTTGATACCGTCAAATTGAAACATTTGACGGTATCAACCTAAAAGTTACTATCAAATATCCTGATATAATGTGCCTTAGAACACAAAAAGTTCCATGCCAACGCTATTAAAGGATATGTATAAGCATTTATACATCGTTTTTGTTGCACTTTATATGAAATTCGTCGCGCAATTAATACCTTTATGGTTTTTCCGTGTAACTACAGTTACGGAGTTCAGTATGAATTAACAATTCATAATGCCAACAAATTAAAAAAAAAACTCTAAAAGTAAAAATTTATACGTATTTCATAAAAAACATTACAATATTATAATTGAATCTTATTGTTAGGGTACATTTTCCATACAAAAACAGTACATAGCAAAAAAGCCCGCAAGCTTAAATTTGTTAACTTTTGTGTGTCACGTTCCCAATTACCAACAATCTTGGAATTGTTATGAAACCCCGATGGGTGAGTCTGACTTGCACTTGATTTGACAATTTTTTTTACAGTATTAGTACTTCACATGCTACATAATTTTACAACATGGCAAATATACCTAAATCAATGGGTATTCGAACAAAATTATTTTATATACATATATGATTATAATGGCGAAGATGTTCAGAACTCGAATAGTTTAGATATTCCGAGGCGCTTGCGGTTAGCATAGCGTCCGTGCCGCATCGTTACATTGCTCGCTAAATATTGCGTACAAATAGCTTTAACAATTATCTCATAAGGATCGTTATAGCAAATAAATCTCAGGTTAACAATTTAAAATTTAAGTCAATGTGGTAAATGTTTTGTGATGGCGAATAATCCTCATTATTCATCATAAATAAAAATATTCTTTTAGTAGATTTTTACGATTCTCACATTAAAAGGAAAAAACGGACCCCTTGTAGGATCACATTGTTGTCCGTCTATATGAAGCTGAATTTATAAAAGAAACAATTAAGCTTTTAAGTTAACGCAATCGCAAAGGTATGAGCCTGTATGCATCGTGTTTGGAGACAAAAGAGACATAACAGATATACTTGTATATTAAATGGGTCCGAAAACTTAAGCCTGTAAACTTTTGTAAGTTGTGGGTACTTACCGTTGACACTACAATCCTGAAATTCCTTAGTCGGCGAGTCCGACTTGATTTGAACGATTGTTTTTCAAAAAATATTCTGTCAACATCATCAGAGGCCATTGTAGAGCAGTTTGTTTTACGGTTCGACCGAAGTGGTTATAGTTATTCATATTCGTCTAGTGTTGTAAACAATGTGCGGCGAGACAGATATAAATAAAAAAAAAATATTTACTTTATGACATTTAAAAATAGGACATATTTTGAACATGTAGATGTTTAACTTGCTTGAAATTTAAAGTGAAATGAAACATAAAAACAAACAAACACAAAATTACGTAAAAGAAATTCGTTTTTTAATGTAGTTTTACGTAAAAATTTCTTAACTTTCGTTATTTTTCTTTTATTACATTAAAATGATTTAACACTGCTTATTGTGTGTAATAAACAACAATTTACGGCTAATGTTTAGTCGTCGTTATGAAAAGTAGCCTTTTGATTGTTGTTAATAGTCTATTTGGTTTAGACAATTATTACCGAAATATTAGCATTTTCCTGACAATGAAACTGAACATTATAATTGCTGAAATTAATTAGCCAATGGTTGATGAAACTACAATTTCATAAAAACAAAGTAACGTTATCAGTTTTATTTATATTATATACATTTTCTTTAAATTAAAAAAAAAATGTCGAATAATACCATTGAGAAATCAAATATTTTACTTGCATATAAAATACGGCGTTTCTATAAAGGTTTCATATTGTTTATTGAACGGCAACATGGACACCAATATTTTACATTCTGAGCAAATATTGCCATACATTCTGAAAATTTTGCTACAATGATTAATTGCATATGAATATGTAGGTAAACAAATTCGACAAACACATTAATTTGATTTCATACATTTTTTTATCTGGTATTGATATCAGCGGCTTTAGTAATTTTTGAGATTCTAAAATAAGTCTTTGTCGCTTTTATATAATTTTGTATTTTCTTATTTAATTGGCAAACACACACTACATTCTGTTTGCAAAGTAGTCTCTGCAAACAGAATGTAGTTGAACTTAATCTATTAATTAAACGACAAAACTTAGCTTTCTTTATGGATAAAAAACATTTTTTTAAATTGTATCTTATTCTATTATCATTCGATTATATTAAAAATAAAAAAAAAATATATTTCAATTTAAATTATCGCAACAGAATCGAACATTACAGAAGTTATTGTTCAGTTTGCAGAAAATTTTTAATTGTTATAAACATCAATACATTTTTAAAACATATTTTTAAAATTAAGATATTGAATATAAATGATATACTTTGTCAATAAATCATTTTATAAATTAAAAACGCAAATTGGCGGCGAGCCTATCTCCTTTATGCTTCGCACCATTTTCATGGGCAATAAAAATATTATTTCGTCGTTCAGAAATGGGGCATAGTAATAATAATAAAAAAAATATAGATTATACTTTTTAGATGTTATTGTCAATTATATAAAAATTAAATTATAAAATGCTTAAAGCTACAAAAAAATATTATTATGTAATTATTTTTTATGTCCGCTGAACTTCGTATTAAAATAAGTCCCTGCTAAATAAAATTAAATGGTAAATAAAAAATATTTTAATGTGTTTGGAGTTTATATGTTTACAAAATATAGCAAATTCTTTAATAAATATCTGTTAAGTTTGTGATATATTATATCTACCATTACTCTTTTTTGTCTGTATCGCAATTGCTAAATTATAACAATTAAATAAATTATTCATATTTTTGCTAAAATGATATTATTGGAAGCTGCCTTTTTTTGACCTTGCAAAACGTCACGTTGCATACGGGATGCTTGTAAGCTTAAATTCCAATCGAAGGAATTTACATTTGTAATAATTTTGAACATAGAGGAATAAAAATAAACACATTAAACAAGAATCCTATTAGAGAGGCTTAAATGTCTGGAATATTGTTTAGGTTTATCTATAAAAATTGGTATGTGCCATTTTTATATAAAAAGGAGAGATTTATTCAATGACGAATCTAGGTTTCTACATAAAGGGGGGCAAATAAAAAAATTGCTTAAGTAGGGATGTTTACGTCCTATATCTGATAAAATCATGTAATAAAAATAAGATTGCATACTTTTTTACGTTTTTTTCCTATTAATTTAAGAAAATAGTAGCGAGGATTAAATTTAAAACTAAACCAAAACGAATCATTTAGCGTCATATTAGGTAAAAATGAATAAACATTAAGCAGTCACGGGCCCTTAGTGAGTGCTTTCGTGGAATATTGAATAGTGAAACAAGTCAAGCCCAGGTGAACTAGTTTATCAAAGGGAATGGACGGCTTGGACGAGGTGAGCCGCAGTACTTCGACGGCGCGACGCGACGTCCGGAATTCCGACACGAGTAGATAGTGAATTTAGACGTAGATACTCGTAGCAGCTTGTTTCGTATTCAAATGTTAAAGAAATATTATGTTTACGCTAACTTGGATATTTATAGATCTTGTAGTTTGTCGTAAGGAGTGTTGATTATATTAAATTGTTGCAAAAGAGTACTTAAATAGTACTTAAATGATAAGTTAATTTGGAATAAAAATTAAATTCTTATAGTTAAATAATGTTATATGTTTCTTTCAGTCTACAATAAATAAGAGTCTACAATATTAATATTTCTTTTATTTTTACTATTTTTAAAGTGTTATTCCACACTTAGTAAAGAAAAATACTCAATTTAAAAACGTATAAAAATTAGGACGAAGCAGGATTTGAACCTGCGCCTCTTGAAAACCGTGCAAGCGCTCTGACCACTAAGCCATTCGTCCTCACCAAGCTCCGTCGCAATTTTTATACGCTTGTTACAACATATTTATGTTGCTAGCATCTCTGTAGGGAGATTTTTACAAATTTCCGCTACCCAAAGATAATTAGAATTATCGTTTGGCCAGAGAGAATGCAGTTTATTAAATATTTTTACTATTTTTAAAATGTTATTCCACACTTAGTAAAGAAAAATACTAAATTTTTAATATTTCGACGGAGCTTGGTGAGGACGGATGGCTTAGTGGTCAGAGCGCTTGAACGGTTTTCAAGAGGCGCAGGTTCAAATCCTGCTTCGTCCAAATTTTTATACGTTTTTAAATTTAGTAATATTTTTTTTGTCTCTAGATATTGATTAAAGTATATTTTTAATCAATCCCGCCCAGTATTTGTTTAATAAATGCCATCTTAAAGGCTCGGCGACAGATGGCTTGTGCCTCCCTAAGCCCGTGAATATTTTCGTCCACAACACCGCTTCCAAAGTTTAATTATATATAATAATCCGATTTTAAAAATATTCGAAGTTTCATTATACATAATATTTATTAGTTATATAAAAAAATTACAGACAAATGATCAGGTGTTTCAATAAATAATAAAATAATAAAAATAGTCAACATTCAGTAAATTTAAATGAGTACATAAAACAATATGTGCTCAACGTGATGCAGTGCGATAGAGACGGATTGATTATACGCGCGATAGTTAGGGACTCAATTCTTATTCGAAAAATAACAAAAGAAAGAAAAGAACATAGCAAAATATAATCTTTATTTTGTTATGTTCTTTTCTCCTTGTATCACATTGTTTTTTTTTAATATAATCAAATCTATCACGAGTAAAAGGATTAATTATTATTGGTTGAAACCAGTTTATTGTCTTCACCGTCATTGCCATATAACTAGAACTTGACTAAGAAACCGCATTTTGTCGACCCCCAGTGCCATATTGTTTTCACTTGATTTAATGATCATATCGACTCATCACTATTTATAAAGAATCATATGGTCTATTAAGACAATTGATACTGTGTTAAATGTCTTAATGAAGAATGTTTCTTTATTAAAAAGGCTCACGAATAACAAAGAAATAATATTAAATTCCTAAAATAAAGAGCCATTATGTTTTCTTACACATGAACGGAAAGGTCGGGCACCGGCTTTTTTTGTTCTGTGACAAATGGCTCGTTTTCTCGACCTAGTAATTGGCCGAATTCATAAAATGGACGAAAACTATTTTATCGCTCGGTTGGTTTTTCGAGTCAAATAATAAGAGACTGAAGTACATGTTAAATAAAGAAAAACCTATAACCATGCCACAGTAGCAATTTTACTATCATAATTACTGCACGCGACTACAAATTGAAAAGCCGAATATTTTAAATAAATATTACTTGGAAAATGATTATGAGTTATTTAAAAAAATAATAAGTCAATTAAATTCACAATAATTAGCAATATAATATTTTTTAATTTACAAGAAACGCATTTTTTATGAGAATACCTATTATTAGTAATATATCCTTCTTGTGTAGTACATAAAAATATATTGTACAATAACATTTAAAATGGAACTTAGTTAAATCATAGGATACATAATATCTAATTTTATATAATTAGGGGAAATATTTAAGGACACCGAGTAAAAGTTGAAGCACAAAATTACGTTAAATTACTTAGCTGACTTGAGTAATTAATTGGTATTGGTTAATAATAAATTATAGAAACGCCTTTTAGAAATGAAATATTTAACAGGTTTTATTCTTATTTTTGTTATTAATTCAGATTCTATATCCAGTTAAGTATTTATTGATCTTTGTGACGACGTGAGTGGTAGCATGAAAACGTTTTTGCTCTTTTTAAAATGCTTCATAAGTAAGTTGTATAATCTATTATTTATAACAATTTTAATTAAAATAGTTTTATCCTAGGTTGTCACAATAAATATACTGGCACAGGACAGATTTCACGGTATATAATAAAATTAGTGCGTTGTGTGACATGAGTTTAAATATAACCGATAGTATATGAATATTAGTTATAGTTTGTACACGCACAGTTTTTTGAACAACTGGACCTATTAAAATGTTTTTGTTTGCTATGTAATGTATGTAATAATACACCTAAAATAATTCGTAGGCATTTGTACTGAATTCTATTAAGTTTTTCAGTAGCAGCTTTATTAAAAAGGTCTAAATTAAATAACCCGTAGTCAATATGACTACGAATTATTGCATTATACAATAGTTTTTGAGTGAAATCCTTTCACCCTTGCACCCCACCACACACCAGACACAGCTCTTAAAGCATTAATGCCCTTTTCACATTTTTTGCTGACATGTTCAGCATGAGCAATTCCGTTCAGTCTTTTATCAAGTACTATGCCTAAGAATTTAACACTATCTGCTAATTGTATGGTATCATTACCACAATAAATTTCAAAATTAGGAGTTATTCTCTTTTTGGAGAATACTACCGCCCGACATTTCGTTACTGATAATGCCAAGCCATGGCTAAAGAGCCACTGGTTTAGATAGTGTAAAGCAGTATTTAAACGATAAATTATGCCCTCCACAGATTTTGAACTATAGTACAGGACGATGTCATCAGCGTACTGAAGGATATTATAAAAGCTATTGACAGACAATTCGAGGTCATGAGTGTATAGGTTATACAACAGAGGACTAAGAGCTGAGCCTTGAGGTAATCCTTTTCAGGCTAGTCTGGGAGGAATAGTATGTAGCGGATGCTTTACAGATATCGATCTGCCGGTCAGCAGATTACAAATGAAATGAGACAACTTCGGCGGAATACTCAGCTGTTGTAGTTTCTGCCTGAGTACCGAAAGAAGGACATTATCATATGCAGAAGCGATATCTAGAAAAACCCCAACTAAATACTCTCCTTTGGCGTAAGCTCGTCGAATGTCTGTGGTAAAAACAGAGACTATCCGTGGTACTTAGCCCCTTTCTGAAGCCAAATTGAGAGGGAGCTATTATATTTCTGCTTTCCACTATCCACTCCAGACGGTTTTTTAAAAGCCGTTCCATAATTTTTGATAAAACAGATGCAAGGGCAATGGGTCTGTAGGAATTGGAACCAGAAAGACATTTTCCAGGTTTAAGGATGGAAATGATAATTTGATGGTTTGATTGGTGAGGATAGTATCTCATACTCTTTTATTTCTAAACTAAATGAGAAGTTTAAGTTATTTTTTTTTAAATTTGATCAATGATATATTTCAATCAGGCAATATTCCACTACCTTGGAAAATTGCCTGATTGAAATATATCATTGATCAAATTTAAAAAAAAATAACTTAAACTTCTCATTTAGTTTAGTAATAAAAGAGTATGAGATACTATCCTCACCTGGTCTAGTGTCTCTCCGTTAAGACATTTTTGAGTTTTTCAGACGAAAAACATGCGTCCATTTCATCCGAAGATTCAATCAGCGGGGAGACAAATAAGTCATGAGACGGAACAAAAGGGGGAACCAATTTTTGGCAAAATCACACAGCCATAAAGATTGATTATTGGAATTAGGACTGGAATTATAGTTAATGGAACGACGAAATCTCCTAATATTCGTCCATACGAGTGAGGAGGGAGAACGAGGACTAAGGAATTCACAAATGGCCCAACCAAGTTTTTTCTTTTTCCTAGTCAACTTTCTAAAATTCGCATCTTTGCGTTTGTACTCAACAAAATTCTCCATAGTCATACAGGCTGCATATGACTCCTCGGCAGATGTTCGCCGATTTACAGAATCAGAGCATTCCTGATCCCACCAAGGATTGAAATGCATCCAATTCTGAATGGAGTGTTTTCTAGGGATGTGTAAGTCAGCCGCAGACTAGAGGGTAGAGCAAAGCGATCATAGTAAAGAATGATATTCTCAAAATTAGCAAACTCAGGAAGATTGCCCAATATGCAATCCACAGAGTCGGCATACTCATTCCAGTTGGCTTGATTTAGGTTAAATTTAGGAGAAAAATTAGGAGAGGAAGAAGGAGGAAGTCTATTATGCATGGAAATAAGTATAGAGAAATGGTCACTACCATGGGTAGAAGATAGAACACACCATGATAGCTAGAAAGCAAGAGAAGGAGAAGATAAAGAAAGATCAACAGCAGTCCTGGTATTCTGACCATTCTACCAACAAAGTAACTACAACTGACTAAGTCGGAACCCATGTAGTCACACCCTCACTTACACACGTTCTATTTAGTCGCCTTGCTTTCATAACTTGTATACCACCTGAGGGATATTCCAAAGAGTCTACAAATTCATCTAGCGAAAAGTTAACCGGGACATCTCTTACAATACCCATTCGAGTGATATTAAAAGTAGGGATAACTACCACATAGACTTAAAATGGGATTGGACAAAAATAAATTCGCTGCAGTAGCTGCTGAGAACTCAACGCTGATTTTGTTGCGACCAACATTTTTCACACCACCACTGATGATATTACTTATTTTATTTATATGTAAAAATTGGCCAAGCTTTATAGCTTTAATTGAAGTCCCAGCTGCAGGGTCAGGAGTTTCCCTCGACACATTTACTATGAAAGAGCCTTTATCTGAATCAATATATGATTTTGGGCTTTCGGACAGGGAAGGGTGTACATATATATTTTGAATTTACGGCGTAGACGTGGTAGGGTCAATTATTGTTTTTTTAATTGAACCTACATTATGTGAAGGTGGATCTCTATCTTGCCTTTTTCTCGATGTCACTTGCGATGCGGATCAGCATCCATTTTAACTAACCTAACTTACCTTATAATAAACTACTCTAATGGACGAAACACCACAAACACTAACAGTAGCCAAACACCTTAATAAAACCGATCTCCTTTTTAGGAAACCACACTTTTCTCTTAAAATATATGTAGAAATATCAATTAAATAAGAAACCCTCACAAACACGTGTGTTAACCAAAGCAAACGTCAGCGAAGCGATCCATCAAAAGTTAAAGCACTGTACTTCCTCCGTGAGTATTTTCTTATACGTCGAAATATAACTGTGATGTATATTATTTTCCAGGTTTAACAAGAAATGAGATTGTATCTCGTTTTCACGAGACTGCGTAAAATCTTGTAATAAAATTCAGACACACGTAACTCATCAAATGTTATGCCTTGTTTCTGGCGTGCTTACATTACGTGATGAATTACCCGGTCTATATGTTCGTACAGCCTCATCATCATATATATATAATATATGATGATGAGGCTGTACGAACAATGAAAAGATTGGTACATTTTCATCTTACACGGTAAATATACTTATATCTTTCCTTTTACACTTTATATTACCACTATAAAGAGAACTTAGTCTCTCTATATGAGATACAATATGTGTGACACAGCTTTGCTTAACAAGAAAAAAAATCACATGTAGTGAACTCATAGCTATAGCACGTCAAGTCAAATGCTTTTCAGCTGGTACATATTCTTATTTGGAATGTTAATTGATGTAATTTTTGAATGAAGCCCTGAAGAATGTGCGAAAAAGTTTAATATGACGTTTACACTAATTTAAAGTGTCTCTTTGAAATTATTTATTGTACACTAAATATGTTATTTTTATATACATTTGAATATTTTGTTTCTATTGTGTTGTTTTTAATTATATCAAATATTTATAAGAATATACTCACGATATGTAATAATAATTAATAAATGTATTAGATATTTATTTTTAAAGAACGAATATAATTGTTTTTAAGTTAAACATAACAGTCTAATAAGTTTTAAATTAAATTGATAAGAAATATATTATCAATTTAATTTAAAACTTACTACAAGTATATTGATGTTACTAAACTCGTACTCGTATCTACTCTTTATGTCGTAATAAATACGGTACTATAATAAAAATTTTAAAACCATTCAATCCTTATTACTGGGCCTATTTTTGAACGCGTGCTCTCTTTTGTTACCAGAGCTTTGCTTTATTTCAAAATCAAATCAAAATCAAAATATTCTTTATTCAATTAGGCCATTACAAGCACTTTTGAATCGTCAAGTTACATAGAAATATTTGTATGTATATGTGTATATGTGACCTTACGAAACCTTAACCTTAAGAAAAATAATTAATTCCATCGAGTGAGAGTAGAACTAACGGCCACCTTTATGGTCAGTCAGTTGCTGTGCGGCATCGCAATGACGACGTTTGTTTTGATTACAGCTATGTTTTGTAGCACTCCTAACAGTTATCAAACTTATGTATTTAGGAATCTTTATATCCAACTAAATAACTAGAAAAAATAGGAAAAAGGAAATAATAAATTGTAACTTAGATACTTCGCAAAGCAAAAACTTAGTTAACTTATGGAAGGTATTTTCTTGAAGGTAAAAATATGAGCGTACGTATTATGTATCTAGATTATAATAGGTAATTGTTAAGTACAATATCTTTTTTCTAATGAATCAGTAAATACTCTCGATGTAATGACACACCTCTATAAAATATATGTATTACACGTAGTACTTATTAGCTACTATGGTTTATTCATTGTCTCTTTTTCAGGTAGTAAACGGTAAATTTAACATTTATGATTGTTTAAAATCCATTAAAAAATTTATCATTTATTTCGAAAACTAAAGCCTAAAAGTATAAGTTTAAATTTGCAAGAGTGTTCATATACAGTGTAGGTCACTTGTACTTGTAATAGTAGCGTCATTTTAATTTATAATATTTTATTTGGAGAGAGATAAAGAAGGCTCTATATCTGTACAAGAATGTAAAAAATTATGTGAACAAAAAGATTTATCGTAGAAACAACGCTGTCTTTATGATATAATGGGAGGTTTCATTTTCACCTCAAATGAAATATAAGATAACAGTAAAAGTTATAAGGATTCAATGTCTGGCGTAGAATAATTGTCATATTTTTTTAATAGATGTTTTGTGGTTTCAATTTTATAATCATTCGCACACAAAGCTCAGCTTAAGCCTTACAAATTGTACTTTATTTATAATTTTTTGAAATCAAAAAATAATTTCGTACGTTAGTTTTTAAATAAATAAAGCTAACGTCTGAAATTAATGCAGAACTCAATGCCGGTCTTTGCATTTTATTATATTTAAGAAACTTCTCCTTTATAAATGTACATAAGTATTAGTAATAACAGTAAATATTATTAATTAATATATTGGTAGAAGAAAAACCATTACAATCTTTTAGTCATATAAACTGCGCCGCGACGGTGTCGGATAATGCATTTTATCTTTTACATTTTATTATTGTTAATTCAATACGAAATTATTGTGCACAATGAGTTGAGCCTGTAAAATCACGGAATTGTTTATTTTTAAATTAAATCGGTACAGATGCTTCTTTTATACGTGTCGTAAATAGTAAAATAGGTTGTACTTATTTATTGCTAATTGGTTCCATTTAATTTGTATCTGGATTTTAAGTATTTATAAAACTTTATAGAGAATAAGATCCCAGAGCCGTAAGACACAACTTATTTTCTTAAGCATAGATGGAAGTTAGAAGATATCTTTCGTAATTTTTTTAATGGTTTGATGGTGATCAATTACCCGGATTCGTTAGTGAATCACTTCATGAATCAGGTACCGTACTTTGGTTTCTGGTTTACAATTTATTATATTGATCGTTCTGATTTTTAAATGTTTATCTTTTTGTTTTTACAAAACACACTGCTAGAAACATTAATATATCAGATGATACAGAGAATGATGACTTAGACGGGCAGTTTCGCGAAGTACTGAAAGATGAAGATTGTTATGATTACTATGATGATGATGAAGTTGATTAAAAAACAATCAAATAATTTACCACAACTGTTCTGAATATATATATATATATATATATATATATATATATATATATATATAAAATTATTTTTAAAATGATTAATTATTACTTTATTTAAAAAAATGTCTTAATGAAATAAATATACATATTAGAAGCGGTAAGTACTTTCAAATATTAAGATATTTTACCCCGAAGCGCATGCGCATAGTGATTCTCTATGTTTAGGAGATGTTTGGTCATTACAATTTGTCTGACTGATTTAATATAATATTGTAATAGTTATTTTAATAACATATAAAAATATCAGACATTTAAAAATTAATTGGGTTCACTTATTTTTCTTAGGGCT
Source organism: Eueides tales michaeli (assembly GCA_018249855.1). NCBI lineage: Eukaryota > Metazoa > Arthropoda > Insecta > Lepidoptera > Nymphalidae > Eueides > Eueides tales. The sequence goes on along the minus strand of DWMZ01002769.1, from coordinate 103 downwards.
CTAAGGCGTCTGATTAAAGTTTTGGCACATGCAAAGAGTCTGATTTTTTTTATATGACTTCAGAATAATATTCTACAAAACATATATTAAAAAGTACACAAGA
>DWMZ01002768.1:0-13646 GCA_018249855.1 Eueides tales michaeli | reverse complement strand
ATATATATATATATATATATATATATATATATATATATATATATATATATATATATATATATATATATATATATATATATATATATATATATATATATATATATATATATATATATATATATCGCATTGGTAACGTTGAGATCCGTCTCAAACTGAGTATTTTATCTCTAGGTTCCCAAGTTCCCTCTACCTACTATTAAATATAAATAAAAGAAAAAAAAGAAAAAAATATGATATAAAAGAAAAAATATATAAATAAAAAACAATTACAGCCTATGCTATGCGTCCGCCCTGATGAGAAAGCTTTGCGATTATAAGTAAATAAGTGAATATATTTTCTTTAGAAACAACACTACTTTTCCACATCTATTAAAGTAATTACTGTTACGGTAATGTTGGAACTTAACGCTGCGATTTATCGAGAGCGGAGATTGATCGCGGAGTTAGGCATCCCACTTACATTATCATCACACAGTTTTTTCCTTTAGTACCAGCTTTTATCTACGATTTTGTGTTTGTATAAATTTGTATACACTTTTATAATCAGTTAATGTGAGCTCCGCCCTTCACATAAAGCTCAAATCCTAGCTTTTGAATCTGCGTGTATTGAAATGAGGTTTAATTCCATTAGGAGCTTACTGCTAATATGTGCGATAAAATTAAATTGTTTTCTATTTTTCATAAAACTGACAATTGAAGATATGGATAACAATTTTAACATATTGTTCTTGTTATATTTGTAAATTAATTAAGTAATGGAATATTTTAGTTTTTATTTATTTAATCTTTACAATCTTTCTTCGATATATATTTACTGGAGAATACGCTTGAAGTATTAGAATAATTATGAAAATCAAAAAATCTTAAAAATGTCAATGGTATAATAATTTGAAAGCTTTGAAGTTCTAGCAATTTTGTTATTTTATAATAATATACTTATGTAATTACCCTAACAATCGTCAAAACTAAAACGTACTTTTTTTTTACAATAATATAAAATGACTAAACAAATGTGAAATCACGTGTGACTATTAGTTTTTGAAAAATAGAATTATTTTAAAAATGCATGGAAAAAAGTAAAACAAATATTACTAAAAGTTGGCGCAAATATTATAAATACAAGGGATATTGAGTCGTGTGCCAGAAGGACGAATGCCCTCTCAATACGTAATATGGGTAAAGATTTTACTTGTCATATTCCTATCATAGCCGTCATCAACATAAGATGAAAACTGCTCTTCTCCATCAACTGGGGATTCGAGGGGTGCCACGTCTGACTTAGATAGGCCTGCTTCAAGATTATCGCCCACCATTGGTAAGCTTGGAGTCAAGAGGTCAACGGAATATCAACAAGGCTTCCGCTTCCGGTGGTAAAGGCAGCATGAGTCTCAACAATTTAATGAGAGTATCTTCGGCATACTAGTAATAGGACAACAGAGGGAGGAACTAACCTTACTGCATATCATTCTTGTCTATTTTTCAGGAGCTCGAGCCAATAGTGACCGTTACTGCACAGCTGCTGTTGGACCAGGTGCGGATCAGCATCGTCAACTGCTGAATAAGTTCCTAGTAGAAAGACTGCGCTTAAACTTTAAGCAGTGAGTACCTACTGAAAACAACAATCGCTACAACAATTCTCATTAACAGTCCAAGAGTCATCATCAATGAGTCACAAGGTAATATTGACTTGTCTGTGAGTATGATGAGCGATTGAGGAGAAGTTTTGACGGTGCTGTTTTAGAATATGATTCTGTCCCGATAAGCCCTAGGTTGAAATTACCTCGTATGCCTATGTAAAGACGTAATGTAGCACTAGTGGGAATTTTAGATCAATACTTATCAAGTCATTTTTCCACTTGAAGTAACTTACCAAGTCATTTTTCCTCTTGAAGTATTGTATTGTGGTGCTGTAGAGGTATTTATCGCTGCTGGCGTGCAGTCATAAATGGCCAAGACTATGGCGTTAAATCATGCTGTTACGGCTTTTTAATATATTTAAAAATGTAAAATTTGTCTCAATATTAATAAAAGTATTTGTAATAATTGGTTGACATCAACAAACTTACATTTGCATATATAAAGTTTATATATATATATATATATATATATATATATATATATATATATATATATATATATATATATATATATATATATATATATATATATATATATAATATTATATATTTTGGGGGAAATATGCTATTGCTTATTTTTTCTAAAGTAGAATAATTCCGCATAAATGATTTTTGCTAATGTCAACACGCAAAGTTTTTTACTCTTTTTTTATATAATATATCTTTATCGTCCACTTCCACAGTCTTTTTAAAGAAACAGACTAGCAGCAAATGAAGATTTTTTTAAAGTAGTTTCCGAGATTATCGCGTTAAGCCGATCAAACTTTCTCTTTTAGATTAGTGTAGTATAAATAATTTAATAAATATATAAATAAATAAATAAATTGAATGTACATTTTAACATGCAATGTTCATTAACAGTTCATTTTATTATATACATCAAAATTAGTTTACGCAAAATTTGAAAATGTCTCAATATTAAACTTAATCATTAACTATTTATATATATCTAAAAAAGAATCTGTATAAATTATCACATTTATTTTATTATACTGTATTTCATCATTAAAAATTACTAAAATAGATTAGAAGACAATTGCTGTAAATTATTTAATTTTTCTCTCTCTAGTTATAAGACAAAGCGCGGCATTCTGGCTCTCTATACCTAATGCCTCCCGGATCCGGTATAGAGAGGCCAACGGAAGTGTCCGTATCACCTATCATGCTATATATATACGTCATACAGCCAATTAATATTTATTGTTGTGAGCTTGGCTTTACTAGTTGAAAGCTTTAAATGACGAATCACGTGTTTTCTTCATTATATATGTCCATATCTTGTACAAATTCTCTATATATTCTACCGCTTACTACAGCTTATTTGTATAAAAGACCGCACGGATATTGGATAGGCAATAAGGCGTAGCTCGGTATACTCTTGATACTCCGCCGTTGACTAGCCTCGACTATTTCGATATTAATTGTTAAATAGATAAATAATTATTTAAATTATAAATGTGGTTGATATCTATTTCTAATAATATGTAGCTGATATGTCATTATGTTGGACTGGGCCAGTGAAGAGAGTGTAGTGCTTTGTAAATCAGAATCTTTAATATTATATCATGTTTAAAGTAAAACGACTCGGTAAGTTAGGTTAGGTTAAGTATTACCAGATCTTAACTCCCCTTATATCATTTTCTTCTTACTTCTTACTTACTTCCCTATTATCATTTGAACTGTGTAGATAACATTAGTTATATCTACTACTTCTGGTATCTGTCAGTTAGCAAACAGGACAGTCGTATAATGACTACAGTATATCCTACCCGCCCTTACTTTACCATTCTTTCTTTTAATTATACCGACATATACATATTACATACGTCTTTTGTTAAAACGAGTAAAATATGAGTGACGCATCACGTAATTGTACGAACTATTAGTTATTAGCAATTTTAAATCTTTAAAAAATATATAATTCTTCTCTGTTTTCTATAATAAAGTAATTTTCACTTTTTGTAAAGTACAAATTTAATAATTATAGAATTTAAATGTTGATCAATCTCAAGATTAAAGTTAAAGGTGTAAACTCCGTCTTATTTCCTCCTTTAAGATCCTACTAAATTTGCATTTTACGCACTTCAAACTACGAATTGAGGCAATCTTGTTTCATTGGCCCTCCTAAAGTAGCGATCAAAATCAAACTTGCCAAAATTTGCAATGGTAATATCTTTTTCTTTCCCCTTGGGAACTCAGGAATTAACGAATGGATCTTAAATTGCTTTAGCGTATATAAAAGTGACATTTGTGCTTATAAAAAAACAAGTGTTTAAGCTGAAATAAAAGAAATGATAAAGAAACCGATTTAATTATGTTCAAGTAAAAATTAGGATCTTGTCGTTGTAAGACATTTGCCTTTTCTATGCAAAAGATTGCACGAAGTGAAACTACGTGATGAAGTTGTAGTTTCGATTTCCGCACAAGGAATTAATATATTATACATAAAAATCTCAATTTTTCGCTGTGACAGCGAGTCAAAACGCGGCGTTGGCACTCTGTACCCATTAAGAAATATCTTACTGGGAATTGGTTGTCTTAATACCAGGTACATAATTTCCCTTTGCCTAGCCTGTAATGTTCGGGATGCAATGCAACGTAGAGCTAAATATATATATATATATATATATATATATATATATATATATATATATATATATATATATATATATATATATTACTACTGTTTACCATATATACAGTTGACAACATTTGTAGTTCATTGAATTGCAGCACCTGTCTAGTAATAATATATAAACTGTAATAATGTTTGCTTTTTTTTCTATGAGCTTAGCCACGTTTTCTGTAAAATGTTATTATCATGTTATTTACTGCCACATCACATTCAGAACTAATTATATTATTAGACATCATATCGAAATATCTATTCATAGTCAAATCACTGAAAATGTAATGAAAATAATTGGATGAGATGATTTAATTCGTACTGCTAGGATTGATGAAGTTGATTACTACGGCATATATTATATGATGTGATCGGTCAAACATGTTCTTTTGTTACTTAAGTGCTAGTAACTCCTATATGCAGTGATTATTTCTATTGACGGATCAACGGTGCCCTATAAGTATGGAAAGTGATTGTAAATCCAGCTTGCACTGACTATATATTTACTATTAGCGATTTTTATAATTTCACATGATATTAATCATTTCATCATTTATATTCTTTAAAGGAAAACTTTGGAAAAATATATTTCCTAACTGTTGATTTAGTAAAAACGTCAATAAAGCTTTTTTTTGAAAAAAAAATACGGATTTCATTTCTTAGGCGATACATCTTACCGTGACCAAACCTTACAATATTATGGAATACTCCTTAAATACGTCTTATTAAAAATATGTGTATTACATTGGATTGTCGTTTCTTTTACTGTTATGACAAATTAAACCAAACATTATGTATGATATGAGGTAAAAAGGCAATGTCGAATAATACCTGTTTTAATTGAGTGTAAGTATGATAAAAAAGTAATTCGCGTTTATACATATTTGTAAAAAAATTTCTTATATCAGTGTATTATTTATTTTAAGTGAAGCATTTTGATTTGGCCTGTCGTGGCGCAGCGGCACAAGCATGTGACTGTAACCGACAGGTTCTGGGTTCGATCCCCACTCGAGTAAATGAAATATTTAATATTTTCAATTTAAATATTTAATGTTTCATTTCTTCGCTCTGGTAATAAGGCAAGGCGGTGTTGAGTTTCGCCACTCAACACGCAATGCCTCAAATTCGGCGGAAAGTGGGGAAGGGAAGTGGAACGGTTCCCGGGTGCCTACCCTGCCTAGTGCGGAATACAGCATGAAGCTAAAAAAAATTGATCTTCTTGTATTAGAGAGCGACTTGCAAACCTTTTTTTTGAGCGATTTTTTTCTATACAATTTTTAACTGTCAGCAAAAATTTTGAAGAGGCAGTACATGCTACCAATTAACCCTTTACATATAATATTGAAATCGTTTGGGAAACTCAAACTAACAAATACTTTCATCTATGAGACCTATTCCAATTATTTCATTACTGTATGCTACTATATTAGTGCGTGTCCATCGGGATAAGCTCATGTTGCTTATTTGTGAAATGTGCGTGAAAATCTCCGTGAATTCCTAATATATTAATGACATGACTTAGACCCATAATTTTAAATGTTTTCTACACGATCACTTTTGTGAATTCGACAACTTTTACGTCTATTGAAATATTCCTGCCCTATATATAAAAAACTGAGCGTTGCGAAATTACTAAGAACATTTTTAATTTTAAGAAACTGTTTAAATTTCATTTGGAAATACTAAAGATGAAAACAGATATTTAAAAAAAAATTAAGCTTTACGCATATTGCCTATTATTATATCAAACTAACGTTAACGATTTCTTAATTGCCTCGCGTACTGCACTGGATTCTTGCGTAATGGGCTTACTGTATCTTGTCCTCTGGTGAGGTAGTTTTGAAATGTTAAATTATTTATAGGTGGTAGAAAGTTTTTAACCATTTCTGTTGAAATAAGGATGTTTTTATATTTCATTAGCCTTGCGAATATACTGCGCACTAGAGGAAAAGAAATATTTAATAGTTTCATTTCTTCTTCTTTGGTAACAAGCATGGCGCGGCGTTGAGTTTCGCCACTCGGCAGAAAGTTAGAAACGGGTGTCTTAACACTACATAGGTTCCCAAGTTCTCTTTGTCTACCCGCCATGTGCGGTATACAGTGTGAAGCTCAGCATGCACTAAATTTTGTCCATCGCCCGCAGCATCAAAAACCATTACGCTTTTTGACATCAGTAACTCGTAATTAACTTTTGATATCGATCGATCGCTTATATTGAAAAACTTTAGTTTCATTCTGTTACATTACATACCAAGTCCTCCATAGATCGTAAAATATAAAAGCAATAAACGTCACGCAAACAGGCAAGTTTCACAACATAATGTGGAATAATAGTTTGTGACTAAGACCGAGCCAGCCCGAGTGGTTATTCAGCATTTTTCTATATTTTTTTAGAGGACGTTGTATGTATGAAGTTCTTCAATCTTATGTAAATTGCTTTGTAAATGTATTTATTACAATATAATTTCTGACATATTTTTGTAATAATATTTCTATATTCATAATATTCGGCGTTGAGCTCCGCCACTCAATACACAATGCCTCAAATTCGGCGGAAAGTTGGCTAGTAACACTAGGTTCCCAAGTTCCCTCTGCCATATGCGGGGTACCGCGAATGTGAAGCTGTATGAAAAGGTGAATATTCATAATATTTCTGTAATAATATTACAAAGGATATTCCCTTCATATTTTTTATTCACTACTAAAAAAAATATAGAAATTGTATAGTAAAATCATATAATATCCTTATATTTATAGTAAAAGTAACATATTTTTTAAATATCCAATGGAATTGCAAACAAAATACTTCAAACAGGTAATAATATCCCAAGTTTAAAAAAGTCATCTTTAATATTTTATTAATTTAATTTCTTTCCAATTTTACTTCAATATTGTACAATTCAGAAATGATTTTAAGTTTTCAGCTATGAAAACTGAAACAATTGAGCGAGGGAGCTGTTTCTGACCGGTTCGGTTAAAACATTAAGGAAAAGATCTTTAGTTATGGCAAGTACTACAGAATGACAGAACAAAGTACCGATACGTTTTTCTTAGAGCTAAGTATTTGATATATATTTTAGCTTCAAGCTGTATTCAGAACATGACAAAGTATTCAGGTATCTAGTGTTGAAACTCTCCGTTCCCTTTAAAATACTTTCCAATTTTCCGCTAAATTTGAGGCATTGCTTGTTGAGTGGCGTAATTCAACGCCGCGTTTTACCTTATTTTTTAATATCATACTGACTGACTGTAAAGCTCGATAAATGAGGAGAAGCCGCACGAAAAAATAAAAATATAACAAAATTTTCAATTTAAATTTTTGATTTATCAATTAGTATATTATATTAAAGTGCATTTCCAAATAAATTCCAGATATTTTGGGTGCAAATACAATTTGTAAACACAATTTATTGATTTCAAACATATTCACGATTTCTTTTTCCTCTAACGCAAAGCAAAGGTATAATTTCTATAATGACATTGATTATATATGAAAACTTGTGTGAAAGGAATTACTGTGATCAAAATAGAAACGTAGTAATATTGACATCTACTATATATCCACTCACTCAGCTTCAAGCTGTATCCCGCATAAGGCAGAATAGACAGAGACTTGGGAACCTAGTGTTAAGACATTCTGTTCTGTTCCCCAACTTGGAGGAACGCAACGCCGCATTTTTCTTTTTTAAATTATATATTTTTAATTTCCTCGAAAAGTGAAGTGAAGTGTGGGAATCGAGCCCACAGCCTGTCGCATTTACAGACACCTGCTTGTGCCACTGCGCCACCACAGTCCTCAATTTACTATATATGTTTCGACGAAATATGTATATAACTTATTTAAGTCAGATTCTGCAACAATATTTGCAAGTGTCTTACCAAAGGAAACACAACAAAGAGGCAAAAGTTATAACAAAGGTTGATTGTAAGCTCGATTAAATAATACATTTAAATTGTGAACTTGGTTTGTAACTAGCAGTTCAAATGTTGGGTACACAATTAAAATAATCTATACTTCTATACTTATAATAAATCTGTAACTAAAATGTACATAGGAGATATAACAAAAAAATCTTGTTCGGGACGCTTATTAATGTAATAGAATAGCCCCAAAACAGTGTTATATATATATATATATATATATATATATATATATATATATATATATATATATATATATATATATATATATATATATATATATATATATATTTACATATGCAGGCGTTAATCTCAGAAACGGCTGAACAGTTTCAAATGCAGTTTTTCTATTATATTTTGATAACGTTTCCTGAACATTTGGTGTTTATTTTAAATTAAAAAAATACTTCGATTTAAAATATTTAGTTGGGCAATATTGCTACACCATTTTTATTGACTTACCTGAAAGTTTTCAGTATATAGATATCTTAGTCTTAAAAGTGATAACTTTATTAAAACAAGAAAATCATTGAAACAGAAAATAGTTTAATCGCGGGCGGGTCACTATTGATAAATATATTTAAAATGTTCCTCATTGTATCGCTCTTGATGAAATGATCGTGTTGTGGGTGGATTTTCACTCGAAATATGAACTTAAAAGCGTTCCTTGGTTTTTTTAGCAAGAGAAATTGCCGCATTGTATTCAACCTAAGTGATAAAGAATTCTTTCTAAATTATGAATTTGACATAAAGTGAGGAATAGATAGTATCTTAATGAGAACGGAGTGTTTTAACACTAGGCTCGCGACCTCTTTGCTTTTCCTGCCACATACGGAATACAGCGTGAAGCTGAAGAAAAAAAAATACATTCACTTAAGTATATAAGATGATTATTTTCGATATAATTTAATTTTAACTCAATACAGTTTTAGTATCTACTAGTATATAACCTTATTCATAAAAAAAAAACAAATAAAAATATTATGACAAGGGTGGGATCGTAAAATTTAAGCTTACACTTACATCACGTAACCCCACTTCGTACATAGGTCATTCACAACACGTTTCTTTTTCAGCTTATTGTATTTTACAGTGAAACTGAGCACAATCATTCAGTTACGATGAGAAAGGCCATAAAGAGACTAGTTCCAAACTTTACAACCTGCAATTCGGACGAAAAGAGTTCGCTTCTAAGAGAAATGAAAATGTATAATTTTACTGAATTTCGTATTCAAATTTGAAGTGCATTGTAGTGGCGAATTTTGGATTGAGATTGGCATTGTTTTGTGGAAAAATTTAATTTAAAATATGAACTTATTTTTTTTTTCTTTACAGGAAATCAGGAATGATAGGACAGTGTGTGATACGCTGGATCTCAAGGCGGAGAAATAATAATTTTCTTTAATTTATTTGTATTTTTATTACAAATTACAAAGAAGCGTGACGTTGTATTTCTTCAATTAATGCAAACAGCATCTGCAAAGAATACACTGTCTTTAGATTAGGTTTCCAAGTTCCCTCTGCCTTCCTCGCCATGTGAGGGTTACAGCGTGAAGCTGAGAAAAAAAACTCAAATTATTCAAGTTTCAACCAATATTGTAATTCAAATATTGACTTAACCTCGTAATGACTAATTTTATGACTCACCGTGATGTTACTCACTTTCCTCCAAATTTAAGGCTGAATGGCGAAACTCAACGCCGCGTTCCGCCTCGTTACCAGAGCGAAGAAATAAAAGCATTTTTAATATTAAATTTGAAAATATTAAATATTGCACTACCTTGTGTGGGTATCGAACCCATAAATAACCTGTCGAGTTAACACGCTTGTGCCTTTGCGCTGTGATAGACATCATATCGTTAGTATGTTATTAATATTTTATGACTATTTGATATGGATTTAAAGGCAAATTATGCCCCTTACAAATTTTGCCCTTTATTATTTGTAACATATTTTATAGTGAAATATGGAAATATAGAGGCATGTCGTGGCGCAGTGGCACAAGCGTGTGATTGTAACTGACAGGTTCTGGGTTGAGTTTCGCCACTCAACACGCAATGCCTCAAATTCGGCGGAAAGTGGGGAACGTAAGTGGAACGGAATGTCGTAACACTAGGTTCCCGGGTTCCCTCTGCCTACACTGCCTCAAGCGGGATACAGCGTGAAGCTGAAAAAAAAAATGGAGGTCACGATGGCTAAGCGGTACAGCGTCTGTTTCTAAACTCGATAGTTGTGGTTTCAACTCCTCTCAGATGAATGAAATAATTTCTATTTCACCTCTCTAGCCAAAGAAAATAAAGCACGGCGCTTAATTGTGACGCTCAACTCGCAATGTCTCGATAGGGTGGGAAGTTGGGAATATAGAGGAACCTAATGTCAGAGTGTCTTGGCATTAGGTTCCTCTACATGTAGGACACAGCGTTATGCTTAAAAATACCAAAAAAAAAAAAAATATAAGCCACAACTTTTGTTCTGATATCATCCATTTAATATTTGAAACAATTAATTGTTTTATGAGATATTAAACTAATATATCACATTATTATATTACTAACGACCGCCCGCGGCTTCACTCGATTGAATTATACTATTTTTGATTTATTAATCTCAATTACTTTCTTGTTCTACTTCTAATTAAAAAAGTTATCACTTTTAAGACAATTTGTTTGTGCAGTTTTGTCGAACTAAATATTTTAATTTATATATATATATATATATATATATTTATATATATATATATATATATATATATATATATATATATATATATATATATATATATATATACACACACGGTACGTTCAATATTTCTCAACATTATATACATTCGAGAGTAGATTTCTCAGAAAAGGTACGAATATAATAATAAAAATTAGCTACAACAACCCCGTTTTATAGAAAGCACTTATAACTTAGAGTTTTAAATGTAAATTTTAAATCTACACAATCAAATATAATGTTGTACACATTACACGCCATTCCAGACTTTGCTGAATACAAATTAAAAATAAATATTTAATGCGCCCGCTAATTTCTCGTAAATGTTCTATTGTATCATGGCTTTGTTGTAATTTATTTAATTATATAGTAATATTTTTTTTATTTATAATATGAACAAATTATATAACACAAGGTATTTTTCTCGCTTCACGCATTATCCCGCATAACGCTGGGTGTGTAGATGGAATTTGGGAAACTAGTGTTAAAACACTCTGTTACGTTCTCCACTTTTAGTCGAATTTGAGGCATTGCGCGTCGAGTGACGTAACTTACCACTGCGCTTTGCTTTGTTGCCAGAATGAACAAATGAAAATTTAAAATATGAAATTCGAAAATATTAAATATTTCATCACCCCCTCCAGTAGGGATCGAATCCACAACCTATCGTGTTTACAGTCACACACTTGCACACCTACACCACGAGAGCCCTCATACATCATTTAAAATGAAAGAAATTATCGTAAAACTTGATTAAATTTTTTTCTTTTTGAATTTTCAACATCGAATGCGAAGAATATTTCAAAGAAATATATATAATATGTTTCCGTAAGCAGATAGGAAGCCTATCCAAGTTTATTATAACACGTATCCGTATCTTCGCGCCTAATCTAATTCGGAAGGCGCATTAAAAGGAATAAAGAGAGAATCTCTGGAGTACCATTCGAATGGTACGCTCAATGTGATCTCTTAAAACCCCAGCCACATTAAATCACCTTGGATTTTTTGGGTAACTTACTTCCGCCGCGGGAACAATATAGATTGAACGCCTAGATTTTGTATCTACGTTTTTTTTGAAGTGTTATATTGTTTTTTTTTTATTAGTTTAGTGTAAAGCGTGTGACTGTAAGTGCTACAGGTTGTATGTTCGATTTTTTTATCGTGGAAATGAAATATTTAATATTTTCAAATTAGTTATTTCCTGTTTTAGTTCGTTCTGGTAACAAGGCAAAGCGCGGCGTTGAATTCCGCAAGTGAAAATGTAATGCCTCAAATTCAGTGTAGTTGGATCCCAAGTTGCATATGCCTACCTTGCTATAAGTTTAGAAATACTTTTCAGTATATATACCGTGAAAAATATTGTAATGATTGAGTAATTAAATATTTTTCTTTGTATATTTCTTAAATTTTCAAGGTATTTTTTTACTTTTATTTTGCTTATATTTTAGAATCTAGTAAAGTAGAAAAGAAATATTAATGTCAGAAGTATTTTTGTAAATAATAAAGTGTTCATTTACATATATAATCATTTTATAGGTCATCACTTTTAAGACAATTTATAGCAATTTTGTCTTGTTGAATATTTTTAACTGATATATCACTTTTGTTTATTAACCGATTTAAATAATACAAACACTTTTGAAGGAAGATTGCCAAAATGTGAGTGAGAACTGCACCGAAATGTGCGTGAATGGTGTACCGTTTCTGAGATAAGCGTGTACAAGCACACAGACGTACATACAAAACTAGATTAAACTTAAACCTGAAATAAAGTAATCATTTTAATATACCTAATACTACAAGTTAATCTTTTAATAACTATTAATAATAAATAAGTAATAATAATTTAGTACCTATCCTGGTATACAATGGTAAATAATTTGAATAATTATAATAACCTGAAATATGAGGCCTGTCAATTTAAACATTTAATGTTTCATTTCTTCGCTCTGGTAATAAGGCAAAGCGCGGCGTTGAGTTCCGCCACTCAACACGCAATGCCTCAAATCCGGCGGAAAGTGGGGAACGGAAGTTTAACGGTGTGTCTTGACACTAGGTTCCCGGGTTCCCTCTGCCTAGGGTAGGCAGGCCTTGTGCGTACAGCGTAAAGCAAAAAAAAATCTTTTAATAAGTATAATTTTAAAGAAAATCCAGAGAAAATTTCCAGTTCACCCGTAATAGCCAGGATGTGTTAACTTTAAGCTTTGTTATTACATTGTCAGATGAATGGAGGCGCCTTGGTACGTCCTCTAGAGGCTGTGATAACCTTTACAAGAGAGAATTTTGCAGTGGAGCCTTTGTTGCTGTACTTTCGCCTGTTAAAGGATAATGATACTACAAAATGCTGTTTAATGGTATACTTTAAGTGACGTTCTGTTAGGTATCGTTAATTTCTATGTTTTTTTTGTAGCTTCACGCTGTATCCCGTATATATATGGGTAAGGGGGAACATGGGAACCTAGTTTCACTCCGTTTCGTTACCTAGTTTCCTGTTGAGTGTCGGAACTTAATGCTTTGTCTTGTTACCAGAGTGAAGATATTAACGATGTAATTATTACTTAACAGTTTATTATTATCTTTATACTCAGCTACGTGATGTGTCTCCCACGTGACAGGGTAGGCACAGGGAACTTGGGAACCTAGTGTTAAGACACTCCGTTCTACTTCTGTTCCCCATTTTCCGCCAAATTTGAGGCAATGCGTGTTGAGTGGCGGCGGGGGGGGGGAGAGGGGGGGCAATAAAA
>DWMZ01002767.1:0-13646 GCA_018249855.1 Eueides tales michaeli | reverse complement strand
CGGAACACAGCGCCGCGCTTTGTTTATCAAGGCGAGGATATCAAAATAGTTTATATGATCATAGTCCAGAGTGAGAATCGACGTATCAGACGTTGCTTCACTGCGCGACAGCCTCCATCAGCATCCTGATACCTGGGATCAAAGCGTTCTATAAATGTTAATGACATTTAATTTATTTTAGATATTTTATTTTTGTCAGCTTCACGCCATATCCCGCAAATGACAGGGTAGACAGGGGAAACCTAAGAAATTAGTGTTAAGACACTCCGTCCCATCTATTTAGGAGCATTGCGTGGCGGACTCGACTCGAGGCTGCGCGTTGCCTTATTACCAGAGAAACAAATAAAAATATTAAATATTTTATGTGTTAAAGTGGAGATCAAGCCCACGATATAGTGTTAAGATAGTCCTTCCCCATTATCATATTTCAGTTTTTCAGTTTTCGCCGAACATGAGACATATCCTGTTGTATGGCGGAACTCAACGCCACACTGCTGTCTTGATACTAGCGTGGAAAAATTTAATTATCATATACCTGCCTTATGTCTCAACCTGCCTTATGTCTCAAAGCCTTTTTTTTTAATATTGGAAAATGAAAATAGTACTACTTACATATTAAGCATTGTTTTCTATGAGGCTGTCGGAGTGCAGTGGCACAGTGTAAGTCGCAATAGAAGTGGATACGATATTCACTCGATGGATTAATTATTTTTTTTCCAATTTTAATGTGTCACACAATTCAGAAAGTTAAATCGTTTTTTAAGGAACTTGTGCGGCGTTGAGTTGCGCCACTTAAGAGTATTTTTTAAATGTACCTACCAACTGAATTGAAAACCTCCCTTTTAACTATTTTTAAAGTGTTATTTCACACTTAGGAAAGAAAAATACTAAATCTAAAAACGTTTAAAAATTTGAACGAAGCAGAATTTCAACCCGCGCCTCTTGGAATCCGTCCAAGCGCTCTGACCAAATGGCTCAGTGGTCAGAGCGTTTGGACGGATTCCAAGAGGTGCGGGTTCAAATCCTGCTTCGTTCAAATTTTTATACTTTTTTAAATTTAGTATTTTGTTTTTTTTTTGGAATTCGTCACAATTTGACGGACCGGAGTGTCTTAACACTCGGTTCCCTCCGCCTATCCTGCTTTATGAGGGATACAGCGTGAAACTTATTTTCCTTATTGTAGTAAAATATTATAGTTAAGCGACTTATAATTTCGCCATTGATAAATAAGTCAGGATGGCCGAGCGGTCTAAGGCGCTGCGTTCAGGTCGCAGTCCACTTCTGTGGGCGTGGGTTCGAATCCCACTTCTGACAATTTCTTTTGGTTTTTTGCTTGTTTAATAATTTGCTATGTTTTTATATTGTTTTTGACACTTACGGCTTTGGGCATATTTTTTTTAATTTCTATGAATTTTGAATTTAATATATTTATTTCTTTGTACATAATTTTCTGGATATTTGTCCATACTAAAAAAAAAGTTTTTCTTTTATTATTACTTTGTGTAACACACAAATAACATAAGTATTAAGGTACTAAACTTAAAAACGTATAAAAAATTGAACGAAGCAGGATTTGAACCCGCGCCTATTGGAAACCGTCCAAGATGGAAGGTTTTCAAATTTTTATACGTTTTTAAA
Source organism: Eueides tales michaeli (assembly GCA_018249855.1). Lineage (NCBI taxonomy): Eukaryota > Metazoa > Arthropoda > Insecta > Lepidoptera > Nymphalidae > Eueides > Eueides tales. Next base: position 12,008 of record DWMZ01002767.1, on the reverse strand, counting down.
TTTAGTATTTTTCTTTCCTAAGTGTGTTAAACACTTTAAAAATAAGTATTAAGGAGTATTTGTAAAATTATTTTTTTTTAAATAGCTTCAATTATTACTAGTTATTGAAATCTTTAAAGAGGCGCAGGCCTGTCGTGGCGCAGTGGCACAAGCGTTGACTGTAAAGGTTGGGTGACAGATTGTGTGTTTGATTTCTACTACAGTAAATGAAATATTTATTACTTTCATTTCTATCACTCTGGTGACAAGGGAAAGCTCAGCGTTGAGTCCCGCCACTCAACACGCAATACCTTCATGAGAACGAAGTGTCTGAACACTATATTTATGTATATTATATATATAATAAAGGTAAAGCGTAAAGCAGAATTCTACTATTAAATTTCTTGTCTTTCGAAAAATACTTATAAAAATAAAACTATAGTCGCCTCCTTAATCCCGCGCCATACCTCGTTACCAGAACGGAGAAAGCCAGCCTTGTAAGGTATTGAACCTATTATTTATATCCTGTTACCGTCAGTGGCTTCAAGAGTTGATACTTAACATATAGAAAAATCAGCGAAACAGAACGCGGAGAGTCTTCTTGAAAATACTGCGGCAACGGACGAAAAAAATCAACCAGCCCAAAACGGAATTTTCCGTTATACGCCTTGAGGTTCCCCGAACAAAGTTCAGGGCGACGTCTTATTATTAATGAACTATGGCAAAATATTAACAAATTTCACGCGCGTTGTTCAGTTCCGCTAATCAACACGCAATACCACTCAATCAGCCGAAAATGGAACCTAGGTTCCAAAGTTCCCTCTGCCTACCCTACCAAGTGCCGGGTACAGTGTAAAACTGAGCAAGGAAACAAAATATTTATAACAAATATATATTTTCAGTTAAATCGAAACTGTACGCATCAGACGCAGCCAAAGACGACTGGGAGCGTATAGTGGGCGGTACGAAAGCCGCCAACGGTTCAGCACCTTACCAAGTGTCTCTAAGGATATGGGGTGTCAGACACTTCTGTGGTGCCTCGTTGATTACACCTAGAGTTATATTGACAGCTGCACATTGTACTGATAGGTGATATTTTTTTAGTGTCAGACAGTTTTTGGTGAACTTAAGAGTTTAAATCATTTAATCATGTTAATTTCATAATGAAGATGATGATATTAGCGTCACAGTTTGCTAGTGAGATGGGTGTGGGTTCAATTCCTAATAAGGAGAATCATTAAATATTATTTCTCTCTTTGATATGCTAAGAGCAAGGTTTAGTTACACCGCGATCCCATATTTGGGCGGAAATCGAGGAGTAAAGCCTCAAATTCGGCGGAAAGAGGGGAACAGAAATGGAACGGTGTGTCTTAACACTAGGTTCCCGGGTTCCCTCTGCCTACCCCGCATTGTGCAGGATACAGCGTGAATCTAAAAAAAAACACTTTAAGACAACTTTTGTCTCGTCTGCGAAGTTCATCCCGCTTACAACATGCTAATAAAAACACTTTTGTACTAAAAACTTGCAAATAAGAATTAAATACATAACCATTATGTAAAGAAGTACTTAAGTTTCTATAAATTGGATATTTGTAAAATTCTATATTTCTTAAATTTTAAATTCTGTCATGGCGCAGTGGCACAAGTGTGTGTATAAACACGACAGGTTGAAGGTTCAATCTCCACTCCAGGAAATGAAATGTTTAATATTATCAAATTAAACATTTAATGTTTTCATTCTTCGTTATAGTAGCAAGAGAAAGCGCGGTGTAGAGTTCCGTCACTCAACACGCTATGCCTCACTTTCGGCGAAAAGTGTGGAAGAGAACGAAGTGTCTTAACACTAAGTGTCTAAGATTCCACTGCCTACCCTGCTACATGCGGGTTGCATCGTACGCATAGTAGCGGGGACAGCCAAGTTAACAAGCTGAGAATTAAAAAAAAATGACTAGTTACGTACGTGTAATGTATTTATTAATTGTTTTATATATTTTTATTTATGAAAATAATAAATTTATCATACATGAATTAAACAAACCGGTGTGTAAATTTCATATCAAATCTTGTATTTTAATTGAATACTGAAATCGGGAATGGATATTATTTAATACTGAACTTGACTCCATTTTTTGTTCTTATATTACACAGATTAAAACCTGAATACTTCAAAGCTATAGTTGGCACAAACCAACTACAAGCCGGAGGAACGCCATACGCCATAAGAAAAATAGTACAACATGAAGAATACGACTCGGACATCATCAAGAACGATATAGCAATTATATTTACGGAACAAGAAGTAGAATTTGGGAATGGTGTAGACTCTATAGAATTGAACGATGAACCTGTGGAAAAGGGAGAGGATTTACTTTTAACTGGATGGGGTACTACTTCGGTATGTCTTATTTTTATATATTTTATATATTTTTATATATTTTATATATTTCATGCTGTATCCCGCATGGAGCTGAAAAAACGAAAATACTTGCCAGGGTTCACAAAGGGAACTTGGGAACCTAGTGTTAAGACACTCAGTGTCGTTCCCCACTATCCATCGAATTTGAGGCAATGTGTGTTGAACGGCGGAACTCAATAATTTTTGAATTCTATCTTAATCAATAATAATCAGATGTAATTTGTGATAACATACATAAATATGAGCATTTATTTATTATACAGATATTGCTATATTTTATTATCAGGCGTTATTGCGTTAGAATGATAAATCATGTTTGATGAGTGTTCAAATTTGAACTTTTGTCAAAGATTTTGAGTCATTTCTATATTTATTTCTATATTCCTATTTTTATTCAAAAATGAACGATATGATAGCTGAACGTAAGATATCGACATGTTTTTATTACAAAGCTGTAAGTTAATAAAATATATAAACATTAAAAACCAAACAAAAGTCCATAGAATCGTATTCAAAAAAAACTAATTATTTTCGTATATATTCCTAATCTACTGAGTACAAGAATTAACATTTTTGTTAAATTAATTTTCTATTATTCTATGTTTTAGTACCCAGGACACTTGCCAAACGACCTAATGCAGTTAGAACTGAAGGCAGTCAGCTACGACGATTGTAAAGAGGCCCACAAAAGCGTGAACGCTGTATTCGAATCCCAGATCTGTGCTCTAACCAAAGCTGGAGAAGGCGCATGTCATGTAAGTATGTTTATTTATTTAATTCTCACGATGTTGATTTGGCAGGGTAAGTAGAGGGAACAAAGGAACCTATCTATTTGTTTAAGCCTGCGCTATGTCCTGCATATTGCAGGGTGTCGTGTGATTCCGGCTTAGAATAGGATCAACCTGGTACTGATGATGTCGTAAGAGGCGACTAAACTACGAGTGGAAGAGTCAACCTCAACCGGATTGTTACCACCCCCGGCATTTAAAACCGGCGTTAAGTTGTGGTTTTGGCCACTGCATTTCGCATTGGGTAATGTCGGGCCCCGGTGCCCATCCACGTTACAGATCGGCAACGCTCCTCTGGTGCTACATGGGGTCGTGGGCAGCGGTGATCACTTACCGTCAGGTGACCCACACGCTCGTTCGCCGTTTCTTTTCCATAAAAAAAAAATTGTAGGGTAAGTTGAGGGAACAAGGGAACCTAATAATAAGTCACTCGGTTCACCTTAGGATGTTACGCTGATTTTGAAACATTGCGCATTGAGTGGCGAAGCCTAAGGCTGCGTTTGTCTTTTTACTTACCGAAGACATAAAAATAATTATTTCACCGACTGGAGTTGGACTCCACAATTATCACGATTACGTACTGTAAAACACTGCCTCAATTTATTAATTTAGGGACCTTTTTTTTATTCCAGGGTGACTCCGGAGGTCCTTTAGTGAGGGAAGGACGTCAAGTGGGTGTAGTTTCCTGGGGCGTACCTTGTGCTAGAGGATTGCCCGATGTGTATACTAAGGTAACAATAAAATAATTTAACTTCATAATAAGGCGAAGGTTATTTATTTTATTTATTTATACTTTATTGTACACAATTTACAAACAATAAACTTGCACAAAAGGAGGGCTTAACGCTAAAAAGCAATTTCTACCAGCCAACCTCGTCATATGGGAAATCTAATGGTAGGTGTACAAAACGAAACGAAATATACTTACACACATATATAATCGTACATACATACATGTATACATACATACATAGATACATAAATACACATATACATTACATACCCATATAAACACATACCGATGTTTGAAAGAAATGAAGAAAGAACGGAATGCAAGATCAGCATAAATGATAGGATATAAGCACAAATGAATTAGGTAGTATATCTGGGAAGTATGTTTAGTAGAGACGAAAGATAGTAAGTGGATATGAAAAGGCATATTGGTGCCGGTAACAGAGTTAAACGTGCCTCAGGTGCATTGTTGGAAAGGCGAAACGTCAGCACAGCTGCACGTTTGGCCGTACACAGTACTGACTTTGGTACTGACGCAGCGAAATATGGGTACTACAGAAGAAGAATTTAAGAAAGATGAATACTGTTGAGATGTGATTTCTTCGAAGTCAGTTTTGCTGATCGCATGTCCAATAGAGAGATACACAGAATGGTACTAGCGTAGATGTCACAGTCTTCTTCATTCTTAATGAAGAAGAATGTGCTAAGGTGGTTTGGGCACGTCGAGAGAATGAATGATGAAAGAATGGCAAAAAAGATTTGTGAAAGAAAAGTGAGTGATAAGAGAAGACACATCGATTGACACAGTATCTAAGATACCGAAGGTTCCCAAAATCCCTCCGCCTGTCCTGCCACGTGCGGGATACAGCGTGAAGCCGAAAAAAAAATTAAAAATAAAAATGTTTTTAGGTTGAATATTTCATGGAATGGATAGAAAAAACTCTATACGAAGACGATGAAGATCACGTCGCATTTATTCATAATAAAACCAACAGACACGGTTAAAATACGAAATAACTAAAACCAATCCGTAAATACTCAATATTATTGCGCAAAATGCTAACACAGATCACATATTTCCCCAATGTAATAGAAAATTTGAATTTAATTACAAAATCAACGTATATTGCACAATAATATTGATTGTGGTCGTTGTAAGGCATAGATAATATATAAAAATCTATAAAAAAAAGTATATGCATATTTATTTTATCTGTATTTGTGATAATATTTTAAGTAAATTTGACAATTTAATAAATATCGTATGATGAATCAATATACTGGTGGTTTTATTTGCAAATGTATATCTTTAGCTTAATAATTAATATAATCATGCAAATTGAAGTCAACTTGTGACTACAAACGTGACGGTCATGGGTTCGATTCCCACTAGGGAAATACTAGGGTCCCTGAAAATTAAAAAAAAAAGATTATTTTCTCCAATCCGATTCGCTGTAGAGTTTGTTGAAAAAACGCAAACATTCTATTTGCACAATACAATATTTATAACCAACCATTATGAATGTGGACTTTCCACCGATATTTAGTCGATTATATTTCTTTTGGCTCCACGTTGTATCACGTATATGGCTGGGTAGGCAGAGGGAACTTGGGAACCTAGTGTTAAGACACTCCATTACGTTCCATTACCGCCGAATTTGAGGCATTGCGTATTGTGTGTCAAGCGTAACTAAGCTTTTTACTAGTGAAGAAATAAAACTAATAAATATTCCATTTGCTCTAGTTGTGATTGAATCTATAATCTTGCAGTTCACAATCACATAGATGTGTCTCTGCGTGTTAATATTTTTAAATATTAAATAATCACTTTAAGACTAAATTCTTAGTGAGACGTCTAAACACACGGCAGGGTAGGTATAGGGAACTTGTGTACCTTGTGTTGGTACACACCGTTCCCCCCCTTTCTATTTCCTGTTTTCTTCCCAATTTGAAGCATTTGCCTTGATACCACAGCGAAGAAGTAAAAATATTTAATATTTCATTTCCTCTAATGGAGAACCTATAACCATACGTCAACAGTCGCACGTTTGTGACGAAGATCGTTTTTGTGTTATGTAATCTGAATATTTATTAAACGTCAAAATAATTTTATATACATAATAATTTAAAAAAGAAAAGCAAATAAGAAAGTAAAAAATCATTTATTATCACACACACACATATCGCTAATATCACAGAGATCAGTCGTATCTCAACCAACGCTTACACTTTGCCACTGCTACATAACAATGCATTAAAAAACAGTCCTTATACTATTTAAACAGATAAATATTAAAAAAAAGTACAATATTTCTATTTTTATCTGTTTATTGACTGGGAGTATATTGACATTAGGTTCCCAGGTTCCCTCTGCCTACTCTGCCACGGGCGGGATACAGCATAATTTCATATTAAAAAAATATTTATAGATATATTTCTATTGAGTACTGTAACATTACCGCATAAATAAAATATCAATAAATAAATTAAAATTAATATGTTAAAATAAAATAAACGAATATTAATTTATTATTACAATATAAAAAATATAATTTATCTTATAAATTAATTAATATTATTAAATATTACTGGTAAAACGATTGTTACAGCTAAATCATAGAGGAACATATCTGGTAAAAAAAAATCAGTATAGGAAATTGAACGTAGCGGGAATTGAACCCGTTCCTCTTAAGCATTATCCAAACGCTATAGGACGTATCTGACGTTCTAATTAAGGTACCATTATTAAAACAGTAGTAATAATTAGAAAATTCATATACAAAATGACTTTACTAAGGTTAATTACCTAAGTAATAATACTTACTTACCGCTAATTATTTTATTTTATTTTAAATTAAAATTCGTATTGAAAGTATGGAAATTTATGATAAGGAAAGTAATTTCAAATAAATGTAACGATTTTAAAAATAATAAAAATAAAAAAAAAACGTTACATCATTTCCAAAACATAAATAGATACAATAAAAATGACAACTCTCAATTTAATCCACAGATAATCAAAGAACTCTTGCACATTCTCACTAGCTATATAATCTGTGGAATCTTTTATATTATCTGTATTATTAACGCTGGTAAACTCAAAAGCATCGAAGTCTCTAGAATAAATTCTGCCAAGAATACCAAAATTTAATAAATTATCAGAGTTATTTAATTCCGTGGAAACATATTTGAATTTTTTATTCTCTGTGGTGAATTTGAAATTGTCTTTGTTGAATGTTTCTTGAGTAATTGTTGATATAATTGGAAAATAAGAAGAGTCGCCTTTAGAAAATGTACCGTTGATTGATATATTCTCGAATTTGATGTTTGTGTTGTTGGCTTCAGAACTGAAAAATAAACAGGAAATTTGTTATGATATTTTATTTTTTTAGTTCGACGTTTTATCCCGCATTTAGTTGAGTAGGCAGAGGGAACTTGGAAAAGTAGTGTTAAGACATTCCATTTTCATTAATATTTCTGTCCTCAACACTCCGCCGACTTTTGGAAGCATCGCGAGTTTACTGATATCAACCACTTAAAAAGGCAATGCCTCCTGTGGGCTTGATCTCCGCTCTGGGCGATGGAATATTTCATATTTTCAATTCCTCGTTCTGGTAACAAGGCAAAGTGCGGCGTTGAGTTACGTCACTCAACACGCAATGCCTCAAATTCGGTGAAAAGTGGAAAACAATCTAGTGTTTCCCAAGTACTCTCTGTCTACCCTGCTATATGCGGGATACAGCGTGAATCATAGTAAGTAAACATATAACTAAAGTAAATCTAAACATATAAGCATTAACCTTAAAGAAATGAACCAATATTATTGTATGACATTTTCTTATTCATACATTAACCGTATCATACTCACCCAATGGAACAAGAACGTTTATACAGTCCAGTACATGCGGCAAGCGAACAAATTTGCACTCCGATGTTCCTTGAACCCAGTGAGTGTATACCGTCAAACGCCACTAAGCCATATGTAATATCTTTATTTTGATCTGTAAGTAAGGCAAGCAAAGCTTATTTTAAGAACTGCCGACACTAAAAATCATTTTTAATATCAAAACGTAGCCAAGAAACTTTGCTGTAATGACACAGAGACAAACAGACAGGTCAAGCTTATAAGATTCATCTTTCTGCATCGGGGATAGCTTGTGGGTTCGATCCCCACTCGACGCACTGGCTGGTAGAAGAAACTTGGGAAGCTAGTGTTAAGACACTCACTCTCCGCCGAATTTAAGGCATTGCATGGTGAGTGGCGGAACTTAATGCAAGTCTTTATCTTGTTACCAGATCGAATAAATTCAAATTCTAATATTTTTAAATTAATTATTTATTTTAAAAAATATTAGATATTTCATTTGAAATTATTAACTATTTCATTTGAAAATATTAAATATTTTATTTGAAAATATTAACTATTTCATTTAAAAAAAATATATATTTCATTTGAAAATATTAACTATTTCATTTGAAAATATTAAATATTTCATTTTAAAAAATATTAGACATTTCATTTGAAAATATTCACTATTTCATTTGAAAATATTAAATATTTCATTTGAAAATATTAAATATTTCATTTGAAAATATTAAATATTTCATTTGAAAATATTAACTATTTCATTTAAAAATATTAAATATTTTATTAGAAAATATTAACTATTTCATTTGAAAATATAATCTATTTCATTTGAAAATATGAAATATTTTATTTGAAAATATTAAATATTTCATTTAAAAAAATATTAAATATGTCATTTGAAAATATGAACTATTTCATTTGAAAATATTAAATATTTTATTTGAAAATATGAAATATTTCATTTTAAAAAATATAAACTATTTCATTTAAAAAATATTAACTATTTCATTTTAAAAAAATATGAAATATTTAATTTTAAAAAATATTAACTGTTTCATTTTAAAAAAATATTAAATAATTCAATTTTTCGAGTGCCCCACACCACGCCACTGCAGAATTTTTTAACGTTCCCAAAATAACTATCTTTCTGCCCTAAAGAGTTTTGTGTGGACTAACACTTAAAAAATAAAAATCAAGACATACGTATACTTACTTACCAACAAAACTAGTTTTAACATAGAACTGGCAGCACACGCTCCCTTGACATACAGTTTCAGCGTATCCATTGTTACTAGCGACGATATCCAGGGGCTTAATGCGATATTCGCTCATATCTCCAATTGAAACTACATCTGATGTAGTTTTAAGGGAAATATCTGGAAAATAAGATATTTATATTATTATTTAGATATTATTCGGAGCCTGTCGTGGCGCAGCGGCACAAGCGTGTAGCTGTAACCGACAGGTTCCGAGTTCGATCGCCAGTCAAGGAAATGTTTCATATTTTCAATTTAAACACGCAATGCCTCAAAATTCGGCAGAAAGTGAGGAACGAAAGTGGAACGGAGTGTCTTAACACTAGGTGTCTTAACCTGCTCCGCGCGGGATACAGCGTGAAGCTAAAAAAAAAATCATATTTTTAATTATTTTTAGATTCACATTGTATCCTGTACATAGCAGTATAAGCAGAAGGAACCTGGAAACCTACTCTTATGACACTGCATTCCTCATATGTTAATTTTTCTTCTTACATACTGCCGAATTCTGGAGACGTTATGTGTTGAGTGGCGGTTTTCAACGCCGCGCTTTTGCCGTTACCAGAGGGAGAAAATGAAAATATTCAATTGTTTATTTTTTCAACTTTAAATGGAATCCACACCTTTTCAAATAAATAATTAAATATTACCTAAATCAATAAATAAGATTTCTGCATATTTACTAATATTGCCTTGTTATTACAAATGGACATAACTATGTGCATTTCTAATGACAAGGCATCAGTAATTTAAAATTATAGTTCTTTACACCATTTTATATAATGGAGCCCAAAGCCTACATCTTGCCTGTCATGGCACAAGGGCACAAGCGTGCGACTGTATAGTGTGACAGGTTTTCGTTCCCCACTCGAGGAAATGAAATATTTAATATTTTCATTTCTTTACTCTGTTAACAAGACAAAGTGCGTTTCAACCTTTAAGTCATCAGGTACACAATGCCTTAAAATTAAATCGACGGAAAAGCGGAGAACGGAACTATCTCAAGTATCAAGTATCAATAGGAACAAAGTGTCTTAACACTAGATTCTCAAGTTCCCTCTGCCTATCCTGCCACGTTCGAGTCAGAGAATGAAGCTGAAAAAACATACACATAGGCATATAAATGAACATAATCTCACCATTTCTGATCTCTTTGCCAAATTCAGCAACAATTAACTCTTCCTTCTCATCAAAGTCCATATTACCACCTAATATTCCATTGGACGTAATAATATTAACATTGTTCACGTATGCCCAAGATGATGGAAATTGCTTTGCTGCAACAAAACAATTATAAGTAAGAAAATTTTAAATTAAAAAAACCTTTTGACCCAAAATATTTTATATATAATTTTCATAAAACATAGCTAAGAACCATGAACTGCGATGAACAAGGCTTTGGATTAAAGAAATCCACCCTCGCTTCTAAATTAGTTCATTCAATTAGGAGCTACAGTTCCACAGACATACAGACAGGTCAAACTTATAACATCGTTCTTTTTGCGTCAGGGGTTAAAAATTATTAATAAAAAAAACATTTAGTATCCGATACGAAACGTGGAAAATCGTATTAAATGTTACAAAAAGATATTTTTAATGCTAAGTCACGCAATACGAAGATATTACGCTTTTTGTCGAATTATGTTCTAAGTGCAGTCGCAAAGTAGATTAAGAGAATAGTATTCCTTGTATACTATTCTCTTAATACATACTAAGAAAGCGGGGAAATAAATATAAAAAATGTTGATGCCCCTGAGTGAGGATAGAACTGACAACCACCTCGTTTTCAGAGTTATGAGGCTCTTACTTCGCCGTGATGGCCTCAAATAGTTTATAACTAATAATATTTATAATAAGTCAGAATGTGTGGAGATAAAAATTTAAAATTCTCATTTAATTCTCAGAAATAAAACATTAGCTTCACGCTGTATCTTGCACATAGCATAGTAGGCTGAGGGTACCTAGAAACCTAGCCCCATGCCCCTGCGCCACAGCAGGCTTCACAAAATAAATATTATTCATTTAAAAACACCCATCAAAAGTACCATTTACAAATAATATATATAATTTACCAAACAAAAACGATGTTTTCGGTAAAAACGAACCAGCCGCTATAAAGTTCTTGATGCCATCAAATGCCTTCATATCGCTCAGAAGAATATCTTCCTCCATCATAACTCCGAAGGTGACACCAAAGTCGGTAGTGAATTGTCCTATTTTTTGCATTGTCGTGTTACATTTTGATACAGAACTGGTAGGTTTTCTGTAACTAAGATTATGGCAAGATTGAAACTATATTTAGGTTAACTGTATTCCGCACATAGAGGGAACCTATTTTTAAGACATTCAGTTTTTGTTTTTTTTTACCAGAGTGAAAAAATGAAACATTAAATATTCAAATTGAAAATATGAAATATTTCATTTCCTCGACTGGGAATCGAACCCAGAACTTATCGGTTACAGCCACACGCTTGTACCGCTGAGCCACGACAGGCCTCAAAAAAAATATATAATAATATTTAATTAACATAATTTACAGTTTGTTATCAAAGAAAAGAATATTATTATATCAAATAAACAATAGATGTACTTAAAGCTTGTCTCGACACGGGATATTAACAAACGACTATAAACGCGACAGGTTACGGGTTTGATTCCTACTCTAGCAAATGATACAATTAATATTTTCATTTCCACCGCTCTTGTAACGAAGCAGAGCACGGTATTAAGTTTAGCCACATCACACCCAATGCCTTAAGATTTAAATGTAAAGTGGGGAATGATCGTGACGTCATTTCAAAGGAGTATCTTAAATTAGGTTCCCAAGTTCCCTTTGTCTAATAAGTACTGTCTTTAACTTCCCTCCCGACATAACACTATTTTGGATTGAAGTCCTAAATAAGAATGTATGTACTTGTTTTTCGTAGAAAAGGGCGGCGTTAAGTTTTGCCATTCAAAAAAATATATAT
>DWMZ01002766.1:0-13646 GCA_018249855.1 Eueides tales michaeli | reverse complement strand
TACTGCAATATAAAACGCTTAAAATTGAGATGCAAAAACGAAGATACATTATAGTAATTGAATCTATAATTATTGTTCAAATCTATAAAATTTTTACTCATTCTAACAACATGTCAAGACTTAATCTGTATTTTGTTTCCATCTAGAAAATCTAGATATGACTATTTTATTTTATTTTACGCCCAAATTCAAGGCTTGTACCCAATAACCAATGCCCATATTAACTTTATACCCATGCAAGGATTGAATTGAAATTTAGAATATAAATTGGATAATATACGAAGAAATCGTCATTTATCTGTTTAGCGGCTTTTTCGATAAGCCGACAATTTATGAGCAGTTTTCACGCGTGAATATGAACAAAGCTTGCCTGAATTATGGAGTCAGAATACTGATTATTTGGATTAGATTACCTTTTTCTCATAAAAAATCTTTTACACGATGCTTGTTTTATATTTTATTTCACAATATATTTTAAAGTGTGAATTTATATTTTCATTCATAAAAATCTGAAATAATGTATGTTTTTGCTGTTTTAGAATGGCATCACGTTATCTCTCATCGAGATACAGCATTTCGAGTACAGCTGAGTGACGTGGTACTTAACGCCGCATGTTGAAAATTGGCTTAAGCCACTTTTTTATATCCACGAGGATTGACTCTGTGCTGTTGGTATCTCGTGGCTTTTCACAGTGTCGGTCTATCTGGTAGATACCTTGCCTGGAGTTTTGCTCGTTAATTACTATAAATATATAAACATTAACACCAAATATAAGCAAATAAAAACACATAAACTGAGTAAAATCAGAAATAGTAATTTTATGGATATAAATATGTATTTCAGTGGTTAATTCTGTAGAGACAAAGATTTTATATTAATAATTATATATTAAAGCATTATTTTGCCGTGTGATTCCGGCTGTTGCCGTTGGTGATCACTCACCATCAGATGACCCGTATGCTCGTTTGCCGTGGGTTTTTCGCTCGCAGCCTACGAGGTGCCGACACGAGAATTTAAATTACCAGCGATACGATGTCAATTTATGCTTATATATTTACTAGCTGTTACCCGCGACTTCGTCCGCGTTCACTATTTTGGTCTTAGTGACATAAACATAAAAGATAGATATATGCTGTCGCGGACTTTTATTTACAACTATTTAAGATAAATAATCCTACATACCTACCTATGTGTTATCTTTGTGTAACTCCAATGATAAAAAAAGTTTTTTTTAAAGTCGGTGTTCCCATCTTCGAATAATCTGAGAAACATACTTAATACGTATGTTCCTCAGATTACTCGAAGCTTTTCCATTTTTGAAGTCGGTTAATAAAATGAGATGATAGTCAGAGACAGATCTCCCAATTATATAACACATAGTTATATATGTTTACGTTACGTTACGATATCTTAAATAAATTAAATCTTTTTATAGAAAGATAAAGAGGAATTAGTGTCTTTGAAACAAAAAAAGGAACGTCCGTTCCATACTTTCCATCCGAATTTGACACATTGTATTTTGACTCATACAGGTAGATGACCCTAAATTCTCGAGCTACTATAGTACGTACATCATTCAGTATATACATGTGGTGGGTTCCTTTCCCCGTTTTGGCCCATAGCAAAAGGGAAGCCCCTTTTACTTATCCTACTCCTCTCTCTATCTGTTCTATTCCTCTCCCATTGGTTTTTTCCTATAAAGGCTATGGGAGATCACATAGTAGTCCCTCTATATAAAAACCGTCATCCGCCGTTATAATGAGTATAGAGACAAATGCAGCATTCTAAGTATGCTGGTGATAAATAAAGTCAAACGTGCCGAATACACATACATACTTGTATCTAAATTATTTCAATAAATTTAATTAAATCTTTTGTTACAGAAAATAATCATTTAAACTAAGTCAAACAAATCAGTTCAAATCAACTGCCGCTCATATGCTTGATTCTGTTTCTACATATAAATTATTTCAATTCATTAAATTAAAACTTTTGTTACAGAAAATAACCTTTAAAATCAAGTCAAACAAATCAGTTCAACTCAACTATCGCTCATGTGATTAACTTTGCAACTGGTGTTCAATCGTACTCAATTTAAGGCATTGGACTTGTTAATGACTGGTATTTATATGTTTTATACGTTTATCTATCTTTATGATTAAATACTAATCGTGATTTGGAAGTAAAATTAGTGGGAAATCGTCTAAATGTAACATTTGTGGCTTCAATACCCACTCGGAGGGATATTAAGTTGGTTCTCATTTCATTCCTGTAACAAGAATAAGCTCGGAGATAAATCAGCGGAAGTTAACTCTGGGCGTTGTCTTCTACTCACTATGTTCTACGCAACGTTTCGGAAATTCAGCGGATAGAGGGGAACGCAGTGTCACTAAATCTTAAATCTTTTGCTCAATTTGCTATGTACGCAAAAGTATCAAAAACATTTGAGATTCAGTTTGTCAAAAAGATATAGTAAAAGATACTTGATGCTAAAAATATGTAGCAATATACACTTTATACTGTAATAGTTGTTGTTGGCTAACGTGGCCCAAGAGTACAGTCGCTAATTGCATAACATGCTACCTACTAGCAGTATTGAGATCCACCACTCCACAGCCAATATCTTGAAAATTGGGCAGAGAGTGGCAAACGAAGTGTCTTAACACTTGGTTCCTTTTGTGTACCATTTTATTATATTTTTTGTTATATTCGTTATTCGATATATTGAGATTTTGATTTATTCACAACATATAAATTTATAATTAAACAATTTCATGTCTCCAAATTATGCTACCAGATTCCAACTTATATATTATTCTTTAGAGTAGATAGTTTGCTGGTACAATGTGGATCCAGTCTCGTATTGCAGCAATTTGCATCTTGAGGTCAGATAAACAAAACTTTGATTACGAATCGACGTACAGATCAAACTCTCGTGAGACATCAGTTTGTTTAATTATATTGTTAAGGGACTTTGCTTGTTGATAGATTGTAGTATGCTGACTAATGAGAATATACTTACACTTCTACGTTTGTGCTGAAATTAGAATAATATAGTATTTTTAATAAAGCTGAAATAATAAAAAAAATAATTTCCTTGCTCTGTGTTTACCTCAATTTAGACACCAATTGATAAAAATACATTTAGCTTAGTTTCATTTAAATGCTCACTGTCGTGTATATCATTCTTTATATTTCTGATTTTATCCCCTATATAGCTTAAACCAAATTGACCTGGACAATAATTATTTTTCATACACTAACACCTTAACTAATTCTTATTAAAGTTGTCATTTTGAACCTTTTTGCCTGACGTAAAAGTGAGTCGAGGATTAAATGACATTTATTTTGCAAGAAATTATTGTACAGTTAATACTTGTATAAATAATTATGCTTGTATAAAATATTTTATAGTTATATAAGATATGGTCATTTTCTTTTTTAACTTCACGCTGTTTTCTTTATATAAGAAGGAAGATAGAGATATGTCAAAATACTATATTCTTCACTTTCCACCTGAAATTTAACAACTACATAAGAAGTAGAACTCAATGCCGCGCTTTGTTTGGGATGGGAACGGGAATAAGATAACGGAAGTAATTCTTTCGTATAGGAATCAAACTCGCAACTACGGGGCTTACTCGCTATGCCACCAAGACCTTATAACTTACTTTTTAGGAAGTAGGTAGTATTAGTCGATCCAACATAAGTAAAGAAGAATATTCCACAAAGTATAACAGATTTTATACCAAAAATATAAATAGCAATGTACCTAAAAATCAAACGAAAATGTATTTTTTGTTGTATTAATTTATTTGTTATTTTTTTGTTTTTAGTTAATTTTTACAAAAGCGACTGGCAATCTATATACGAGTATAGTCAAAATCTCTCAGTAATTAAATAACAGATTCCAATTAAATATCAAAGTAAATTGAAGAAGCTGAATGTTAAGATACTTGTTTTCAAAAGATATAATAATTTCAGATTTCTAGCGGAAATGGGGTGTACAAATTTTTTGCCATGTATTTTTATTTTTATTTAAATAACTTTCTTATGAGTCATCAATTAGTATTTTCTCCTTATACTGTGATAATAATGAATATTTTAAACCAAGTAAAAGTAATACAGAATACTGAAGTGTGGACGACAGTAATGTAATGAGGGAAGACTAACGTTGACATGTGAAATTTCGGAGGAGAGCATAGAACTCTGTATTATATGATTAGATCGGCTCGAAACAATTTAAGCTAGGAAATCTTACAAAATCTGAAAATAAACAAAATGTGGTGTGAGTAAAATATACATATAAGCCCGTATAAAGTTTTGATCTTTTTTGAGAACTAAGAAAGTGCTAGTGAGTTTAGTAAATTCAATATACTCTATTGACAATAGATATAATATTTATAAAATTATGGAGCACTTATAACACATATGAAGTTACTGAATTTTATTATTATTATTTTGAATTCCTGAATCAGCCCTTAAGTCAAAAAAGTTCAGGTACCTTGGATCCGTTATGCACGAGGCATCGATCACGATGCTCATGACCAGATAAGCGCTGCCTGGGCCAAATGGTAGGAGGTTATTGGTATGGTTTGCGATTGCAGAATACCGACCAAACTTAGCTGATATACAAAATCCTGATATTTGACCGGTTCTTTTATACGTCAGCGATTGCTCGTCTGTATTATCTCGGGACACTCAGGAGCTTCATGTTACGGAAATGAAGTTGCTAAGGTGAATGAGCGGCTGTGGTCAGACCGCGCCACATTTGTAACACATTCATTCGGGGTAGTCTTGTGTGGTAGGTTGTACGCCGGACTAGGAGTTCCTAGTCCGGCGCACAAACTTAGTTATGTTGGATGCAAGTAGCTTGTTATGTCTGTCCCTAAAGTGAGAACCTACCGGGCGCTCTGAAGCGCTGGTTAAATGTGGTGATGCAGAACTGACAGCCAGTATACCAGTCATGTAGGATATGATAACCAATGGTCACCGAGCAAATCAAAAATCGTGTAAATTCAAAGGTAGAACTGGCATCGCCGATATTAATGCTAGGAAAAAGAAGATAATTACGTATCCATATTAACTATATAAATATACAAACACATGAGAAAAAAATATGGATTTTGAAAAAAAAAACAGTGAACAAGTCAAATAATATAAGTAAGAATATAAAATAATTAAGACGGCCCTAATGTGAAGGAAATCGTATATAATTACTTAATATAGTAATTATATACGATTAGAATTTGTGTCCAATTAATTTTGAAATATAAACACCATATGTGTTCTTGGGAGAGTAAAGGGACGGACCGGTTTCCGACCCAACTGTCATGCTCACTGCTAGACAGAAGACGATGCAACGGCGACCGTGCATAGGCGGTATAACCTTATTCCCAGACGAAAGAGGCTACAGCGACCTGGGAACCCAAATATTCCCCGAAAGGACTGGTGCAGATGACAAAGCGAAACTATTTTCCCAAGAAATCTAGATGGAATGAGCAGTAGAGTAGAGAGTAGTATGGCATGCAATGATTTCAGGTCTCGTAGTGTGAAGTATGCTACTGGCCACACTGGGGTGGCGCAACAGGCTCAGAGAGGACAAAATTCTCCTAGTGATGACATAAAACCATCAAAGAACTAACGATCATTTAGCAAGACGATTGCACTTAGAACACGGAATGTCCGTGGCATGATCCGATTCGTAAAGCGTTCTTCACTAATCGATAAAGAACAACTGAATTACAAAATAGACATTCTAGGTCGTAGTGAAACGCACGTAAGAGGCTCAGGGTTTAATAAAACGTGCAGAGGACGCACCATTTACCTTTCTGGTCCTCACAATGAGAGTAGCAAAGAAGTTGCAATATATGTTACACCCGAGATCGAAGAATGTATTCAGAGCTGTTGAAGATGGAGATGAAGGTTTGCTTATAGAGATAAATGAGGTGGCAGATAGCTGGAGAGGTAATTGCGAAAAGTTATACGCTAACGTCACAGGAACGTCAGCAATCCTACCACACAGCAAAACCGATATATCTCAAGAGCCGAACACCTCTTGAAGTCCGAAATAGACTTTACTTTAAAAAGGCTAAAACCTAAAAAAATAGCCGGAAGTGACCATATTTTTGTAGAAAAATTGAAACTCATAGGGGAAAACGGTATATGCATTCTACAAAACCTTTGCAATCAGATTTGCAAATGGTGAATCGATCAATGACTGGGAAGAATCTATTTTGGTACCGCTACAAAAATAAGGGTCAACCAAGTACTGTAGAATCTATAGGACTGTAGCAATCCCATGCAAACCAAACAAGAGTTGTGAATATCAGACAAATTACGGAAAAGTGCCGCGAATATGGAATGTTACCAATGCTGATGTGCTTCGTCGACTACTCCAAAGCGATTATGTTAGATGGGAATGTCTATGGAATATTCTAAGATAAATGGGAGTACCTGAACACCTCGTTATGCTCATTGCAAATGTCTATCAAGATAGAAAAACGATTACTAAAGTGAATAAGGTTCTGTCAAGACCCATTAAGCCACAAAAATGGGGTTAGACAAGGATGTATTTTACCTCCGATACTCTTCGACATTTACGGGATATGTATAATGAGACGAATCTTAGACGGTTGGGAAGATAGAATATACATAGGGAGCAAAATATCAGCAACCTGAGATATGCAGACGCTACCCACTGTTTGAATGATCTGAGCAAGAACTGGCTGAACTTCTTTCTAGAGTTGAGAAAGAAATATCAAAGAGCAGGGTGATGTTTGTAGATAGATTTGGCTCACTAATGGGCTCCAACGAGCTCAGAAATCTTGATCTGTAGAAGAATCCAAATATCCAAAGCACCGATGAGGATACGTAATATTTCTCGTAATAGCAAAGTCCGGCTGGTGCATACATTGGTATTCTCATTTTTTTCGTACGGAGCCGAATCCGATACCTAGATGATAAAAGAGTCGGAAAGAACGAAAATCGGCGCTTTAAAAGGACAAAATGTGGTGTTCGGCGAGGATGTTGCGAATTGCGCACCAAACCAATTCATCAAGCCAATTCAGGCTTCCATTCGTTTACGCCGTAACCTAAAAATTCTCAAACCTCTTTTTACTTTAATGTTATCCTCTCCGAATTTGAAGATGTTTTCAGTTGGCACTTCCACTTTACAGCCCTGTACACTCCTGTTACTAGAACTAGGAAACAAAATTAATATGAAGATATATAGGTGCCTTTTTAGGCTGTCGTGTCTCGAAAGTAAAAATTAAAACCTTTATAGGATTCCTTTGTTGTCTGTCTATATCTATCTCAAGATCTATAAAGAAATAATAAGGTCAATAATTCCTTGAAGATTAGAAAAAATCAAGCTTATAAATCAATGCAATGAAATAGATTATACTGCAGTTTTAAATATAGTGGTTATTTATTTCTTTATTTTAGTATTTTGATAATTGTAGGAAATAATTAATCAAAGTCGTTAAATAAATTTGTTGTACTTATGAGGGCTTGAAAAAAATTACAATATCAAAACCTGAAAGGTTATTTGAAAGACATGCAAAACTTTATCTTAAGTACATATGTACATGGATGAACTCAAAATTGACGCATACGCATAAGTTTGCCAAGTTTTATAACTATTTTGAAGTTGGTACGGAACAATCGGTAGATAAATCTAACTCTCACTCGGCCGGTTGTTAATTTATAACAAACGGTCTAAAACAAAATCCTTAAGATGTTTATGTAAATCCCAATTAATATTGCACCGCTGTCACATTAAGTGATTTATTTAACACTTTGCGATATATTCTTGTGCAACCATAAAACTTGAATATCTTGAATAGAGAGTTCAATCACCAATCGCATTTTTGTATTGCATTTTTGTATTAAAAATGGTTATTATTTGATATGGTTGAATAATAAGGTTACTGGAACCTTATTCGAATTTCATTACTTAATTACTCTACTAAGAAAACAGAATGTCTTAACACTCTGTTTTAATCACTTCCGTATCCTCCTTATTTAAGTTTAAATTTTATGAACGCTAAAAACCGATTTAAACTAGATTTATTCGTAGTAAATTCGTCGAAAGTTTTTCACCAAGAAGCCTTTTATCACCCATTGAATCTTACATTTCCTATAAAAATAATTGGTGTATGGAAACCAATTATGGGATGCTCTTTTACTTCCTACGTAAATATACTCACGGTGACGTTTGCAAGTCATGTGTTAAACATATTTGCACACTTCAACGAGTTTAACATAGGCTAGGAATATTCAATTCAGAACCAGGCATTAAATTTTATCGTAAAATGTAATAAAAAAATCACTACCAGCTTTAAAGTTGAGAAATATAATAACTTGTAATGTAGAGTTAGTAACTCGCACTAGACAATTAATTATGCAAGAGAGAATAATCGTCTTTTTTACCAATATTAAAAAGTTAGTTTACTATTACCATGACACAAACAAATTACGAATTGGGGAACGGAAGTGAAACGGAGTATCTTAACACTAGGTTCCCAAGTTTCCTCTCCCTACCCTGCCATGTGCGGGATACTGCGTGAAGCTGAGATCACAAACAATTTAACAACAAACAAAATATAAAATACAATAATAAATAAGCAATTTTATTCTTCATGTAGTGGAGAAGACAAAAAAACCTTAAGAGAAAAAACCTAAGAAATTTGAAAAGAATGGAGAAGCAAAAATAATTTACTGCCCTGAAATTAAGCCTAAAATCAACTGTTTGCATTCGTATACCGCCTCACAGCGATAATAGCAACAACCATTACAATAGTTTTATGATTTTAAATACAATATTTTTATTTTATAAATAATAAAAGTAGGGAGGGTAATGTCATAAATCCCTCTTATTTCTCGTACACTCAATTTATATAAAAAATGTTTGAGGCTGACATAAAAATCCAAAGGTATTTTCCTTTTCACGCCTTGACCTCTCAACCCCATTTTGCTTATATGTTAAGCCCCCGTTACATGTCTTCAATCTTATCATAACAAATAACAATTTTTCTGGTTTGTTTGTTCTGACAAAGAACGTTCTGTATGTATTATATGGTAGGAAGGAAGTGTTTCTATCAAAATAAAAACTGACCCTTGTGTTTAAAGTATTCATAAATAGCGTATACTTGTGATGGCCTATTACGTGTGTTAGCCAAATAAAAATATTTTTAGTCAATTTAACATTTTTCTTTTTAACACACTTTCATTAGGTCGACTTGAACTATGTTTGCGGAGATTTATTCACTATACAATTGCATAATATGTATGCTTTTCTTGTATCATATGTATGTTTTTTTGAACAATTTAATTAAAGAAAACATGGCATTGAGTTCTGCCAATCTGCACTAAATAAACGATAACAGAAGAATATAATTATGTTTAGAAACTGCGTGCAATTTTTCACATTTTTATATTATATTAAAGGTACAATTTTAAGAAATTCTTCCTCAGAGCTCCCTTATGACCTATATATGTATAAGCCTTTCTTTTTTTTTATGGAAAAGACACGGCAAACGAGCGTACGGGTCACCTGATGGTAAGTGATCACCGCCGCCCACGGCCCCGTGTAGCACCAGAAAAGCTACAGGAGCGTCGCCGGTCTTTAAGAAGGATGGGCACCGGGGCCCGGCATTACCCAATGCGAAACGCAGTGGCCAAAGCCACTACTTAACGCCGGTCTTAAATGCCGGGGGTGGTAATGAGCCGGTCGAGGCTGCCCATGCGTGTTGCCATTGCTGACAACGTGACTCTCCCACACGTACTTTAGTCACCTTTTACGACACCATCAGTACCAGGGTGATCCTATTCTAAGCCGGAATCACTCGGTACATGCCTATTCAAACATTATAGGTTTAGTAATCTTCTTTACTAATCTTTGTTCGCTGTCATATATTTACTTGGTAGTTACACTTCTACATATATTTACATATCAGAATTACTGTAGTGTTCCAATAGCTGTCTCATTTTTAATTAGGTAATTGACAACTATAATTATAGTTAATTTAATAAAACATAATTTTTTATTCATAGTAGTTTAGTCGGACATAAAAATGTATATTTATCTAACTTTTTTATTTATGAACGAATCACTTCAAAACGCGCAGAAACTGTAAGAAAAGTTTGCCAATAACAATACCTAGTGAAAATTCGCTTACGTCGGATAAGCGGTCACAAACGAACAGCCAACAGAAAAATTGAAATTATTAATTTTGTTTCTGTTATATTTATAAATGCCGTCAACAAAATAGGTTTTCATATATTTCAAATAAAACGATTTTAAACGAATTAATCACGTAAATTAATTTGTAAACATTATAAGGAAATCATACGTTTTGAAAACTTTACAGTAGTCCGTGGCCACGGACGGATTAATTCGTTTAAAACAGTTTTTTTATATATTTAGCAAGTACAGACAGGAGGAAATGAACTCAAGGAAATTAATTACATTATAATTTTACAACCTTAACATTTAGGGTTGGTTTTATTTCAACCAGTTAGTAAACAAAATAGTTATGTCAATTTAAAATATTAAGTTCGACAAAATTATTAGAAAGTAATCAATCATCTAAAATTTTAACTTTTCAATAGTGTAGATATTTTTAAAAATTGGTTGTATTATTAGAACACGAATTGGTGAATAACTAAATAAAATACAACCGGTTTCCGAATTGAGAATTTGACGTTAAGCAAATCTCAAACCATGATCAACTGCCATTTAAGGAAATTTTTGTTTCTGATTTGAGTTTTCTCAGACCATAATCAATATTTAATTGTTTCACCGAGTAGCGTGCTCAAATCATAAAATAGAACGTATTTTGCGTTTCACAACTGAGCAAAACTCGTTTGACAATTCTCAAACCATATTCAAATGAGTGAAAATATAAGCGTGGGAATTTGGCTGCTTAAACTGTGCTCAAATATTTTTATTGTAGTTTTTGTGAGGAAAAAATTTTTGTTTGCGTCTATATCATTTGTTTATCAATAGATCTATATTCTTACGATAGTTAGAGATGACGATAAATTGTTGTCGTCTTTAAAGATACCTTTACCAGTTGCTTCCACACAACTATGATGCTTTCGCAGAATACAAAGAAAATAGACTAGATTTCTTCACGAATTTCTATGAAGAGGAATTAAGGAGTCGCTTTCGCTTCACTAAAACGTTTTATGGCTTTATTCTGAACCAATCAAGTCAAAATTAGTGCGAAACATACAATGACGGGATTATATTTCTCATATACCTATCTCTTATTAATAGTTTAAGATTTTAAGGCTAGAGAAGCTGTCAGACAGTGCTATGGGACACTGTTAATATAAGTAAAGCGACAATTTACCGTGTAGTAGTGAAAGTGACATGTGAGATAGCGTTGTTAAGAAATAAATATATTGGCATGCCCACTGCTCGAGGAAGACTATAGGTAGCGCAGAAGCACAGTTTTTTTGAAAGAGCTGGATTTTCGCACTAAGAGGAAACAGAACTAAAAACAGAAAACGGAAAGGGATATTTTTCTGTTAAAATACGCAGGATGTATGTGGAATTTGAATTTTTAAGGTAGTACCTTAAAAATTCAAAGCATTATAGCTAGTTGGAAGCCTGGTGGCTACAAAGTGTCCAAGATTAATGCTAAAAGTCATTGTGGCTTGTGTTGTTGAATAACATGAATACTCATCTTGATTATGACATTGTACAAATGAACTTGACAAAGCAGCAAGTACCAAAGCCCATACGCAACATTATGCAGCGAGAAAAGCAACTGTTGAAAATAATTTCACATCATAGTAATAGACTCATATGATATGTGCCGTTTTCACATTTGTTTTATCACTGTAGTGTATTGAATTGTTAACCTAGTTATTGTGTTATTATTAAGAATAGGTAATAAAACATTTTTAATTTTTTAACATATGAGACATGTTTTAAAACAATATCATACTTACATATTGCTTATATTTATAGTATATTATTTTGTTCATGTATAATCAATACTTACCTCTGGTTGCTCTTATCAATTGAAATGAAATCAGTAAAATTCCATAACTAACATTAGGTATTAAATTAGGATATTGTATATAGGTACTTTGTATATATTGTATTTGTATATTCTTGTCTATAAAAGGCTTATAAATAAAATTCTTCCTGTATAAAATTTGTTTTTTTTTTTTAACTTATTAAAATCTTAAAAATCACAGATATGGATAATGCTACACAATTTGAAAATAAGTATAAATATTTAGGATCAAATTACTTGTAAATATTTCTCATAATATTTACTTTTATAACACTATTAGCCGATATAGAAGAGCTTATTAAATTTTATTTAATCACTAAATATGTTGCTTGTTGTAGTAATCACTACTAATAATTAAAAATGCTTATTACATTGGATAGATTCTTAAAAAAATGTACTTCTCAGTTTGCTGGGCTTGGTCAATTGTTGTGTTTTTGTTTATTTTTGAAGACAACTGCTCTAAGAATCCTTTTTTTTTAAATAGATACAATTATAAGTTATAGAATTTTAGTAATTTCAGTAAAAATATTTTCTGCAAAAATGTATTACTATTATTAATACGGTTTTCGTCGCAGAATCTTTTCTTGTGCGGTGCTTAATATTGTTATATTATGCTGTCCGTGGCGTACATACTCGTATATTGCTTTTGTTATGTTCTCTATTTTTGTTGTATAAAATATGCGCCTTTCTTCTCACAATCAACATTTTAGCAACTGAAATATAATAATAAAAGATAAGAGTAGTATTACAACAACACCATATTTTGAAAACATTGTAAACAACGTTTTTGAAGATACTTACTTTGCTATAATTAAGAGCAGATTGTTTTTTTCTTTCAAAGTAGTTAGGTTGCGCCTTACTTTTAGTGTTTTGTTCAGTTTAGGACTTGTATATTAGAAATAGAAATAAATAATCCTCCATTGTTTATATTTTCCTCGTTTGACATTAATAGTCCGTTTCACTTACCCATTTAACATACGATTTATTTTTTTTAATTATAAATATTTAAGTATTTAATATTTTTATAGCACAACTACATGGAATAATAATGATACGAATACTTTACATATTTAGAAATATTAATTTTGTTTTACATTCAAAATAAATAATTAAAAGATAACACAATTAACAATTTAAAAAAAGAAAAAAAAAGATTAATTAAAAGATAACCGATAAGTATCGGATTTTTATACGTACTTAGGAACATAAAAACCGTGATCAAAGATATTTGAGCAAAGGATCAGTTGATTACAGTTTGGCGAAAGTACGTTTTGAAGTGCGAAACGCAAAAAAAATTAAGTTTATAATCAAGCATTTGAGCATACTCAGTTGAGATTTTGCGGTTTTCTCAATTCAGAAAACGGCCAATAGTGTAATTCAAGCGGGTGTAGCCGCGAGTATAGAAGTCTATTACGAAAATCTATTGAGTAAAATTAACAATACTTTACTTTTCATTGTATAGAGACTTAAAAAATTTAATGCTAAAATACTAAATTTAAAAACGTATAAAAATTTGGACGAAGCAGGATTTGAACCTGCGCCTCTTGAAAACCATTCAAGCGCTCTGACCACTAAGCCATCCGTCCTCACCAAGCTCCGTCGAAATTTTT
>DWMZ01002765.1:0-13646 GCA_018249855.1 Eueides tales michaeli | reverse complement strand
TATATATATATATATATATATATATATATATATATATATATATATATATATATATATATATATATATATATATATATATATATATATATATATATATATATATATATATATATATATATAACACACACAAAACGTAGTGTTAGATACTCAGTTCTCATTCAGTTACTCATTTTCCGCCGAATCAAAACGCATTAGATGTTATTTGGTGGAACTCAATACCTCGACTTGCGTTCTTACCAGAGCGAGGAAATGAAACTCCATTGTGAATGGAACCCACAACCTGTCACGTTTAAAGTCGCACGCTTGCATAGTGTGACTGCCTTAAGCTGGCCTGTTAAATTCGGCGGAAAGTGGGCAACGGAAGTGGAATAGAGTGTCTTAACACTAGGTTCCCGGGTTCCCTCTGCCTACCCTGCCTTGTGCGAGATACAGCGTGAAGCTAAAAGAAATATTCAAGACTTATGCCTTTTGTTAGTCGTTAGAACTCCTTGAAATGCTTCGAAAAGTACAGAAATTTGCTAGTACCGGGAATCGTACATGCGACAGAGGGAACTTGGACACCTTGTGTTAAGACACTCCGTTCTCTTCTCCACTTACTTACTTAGTTATCAAGTTATTACGTAAAATTATCGTCCACCAACCGACTTTATACACAATCAGTTATTTTTATACAAAATTAGCAATATCTCTCATTTGCAGCTTTTACAAATAACGCTTTATACGCTTTATAAAGATTCATACACAAAAACTTCAACATAACATGGCTACGTGATCACGGCACAGGTCATTTATTTAAGAAAACTATGAGAGTGAGCATCAGCTACTTTCATAACATGTCGATAACAAATGCATTTTTTATATTCTATTATTTTTCTATTTTCATTTTATTTTCATTTTCAATATCTCTAAAAGCTTCAGAAGACATTGAATGGAAATTGTTTCTTTTATTCAAAACAGTAACGCGATTTTTATATTAGAAGAATATATATGAATAGCATAAATTATTTCTGAAAGAATCTTTCTGAGTATTCAGAAACACTGAATAATATGAAAATAAAGAGAGAAGCAATCTTAATATAAGCAATAATAAAAATACGCTTACGCTGAAGTTTTTAGACAACGACGTATTTTTGTCAAGAATATATAGCGTGGGTCTTCCAAGTCTACGTACATTTTTATATTACCAATATAAAACTACAGTAATCATTGTAAAATGTATTTTCGAAGTTTATATTTCATTTACTTTACGCCAATGTTATTTTTATATAATTATCGTACTTGTTATTTGTGTCGTGTTGTCGCATTAACAGTCGTACATTTGAATTCCTGCGCCACAAATGTCCTCATAAAATATACATTTATATATATAATTTTTAAATTAATAAAAAATCGTTCGTTTTTTATTTCATTGCAGACCACACACTACCTACAGCACTCGGTGGCAATACACTCCAATACATTCTATGCATTGTGTGTTGAGAGGCGAAGCTCAATGTCGCGCTTTTGTGGAAATTTTAAAAACATTATTCCGTATATTTCTAACATAATACAAACAACATCGATAAATTACGTATATTTTATGGTTCAATAACATCGACATCATTGACTCACCGATCCATGGCTCAGTAGTCTGTTGTATGTTTGTTTTATATTAAATATACTTAATTTACAAAACAATTGGCGGATTTCAACGTCTCGCTTTGTCTATGAAAACAGGAAGTTGAGAATAATTTAATTATCCCTCATAATAGTCATTCAATCAATCCCCGATTGGGAAATCTTTTATTTTGATATATATTCAAAAATCGTGTATTATCATCATGATAAAGGAATTATCAACAAGACTACTCTATTTACTGCCTTATTTTGAGATCTTGCTAATCTAAGCTCCATATTACGATAAAAATTTACAAACATTTTTAATTATAACACAATTTTGCAAGAGAGGGATAGAATACTTGGGAGCCCAGTGTTAAGACACTCCATTTCCAATAAAACTCTTCTGTTCTTCACATTCCGCCGAATTGAGTGCCCAAGCTCATCGCTGCTCATGCTAAGCTTATTTACCAAAGGAAAAAAATAAAAATATTAAATGTTTTGTTTTCTCGAATTTTGATCGATTCGAACCCACAAACAGTCACATTCACAAGCTTCAATGTACGAAGAATATATGAATATTTTTTTACTGCAGGTATTGTAGTAACTTCGTCTCGCAGGTAAGTCACGTGAGAGGGTCGTTCGTGCGGACATTTGGATCTAACTTTTGAATATAGCTCAATAAAAGATATGTGACTATTGCTATATATCGTACAAAAATATTTACGAATAAAGGAATATTACTTAGATTTCGATACACGTTATAAATTCATTTATATTTTTTTGTTATAAATATATTGAGGCCTGTCATGGCGCAATTACACAAGCGTGTGATTGTGAAAGCGACAGGTTATGGGGCCCCCCACTTGAGAAAATGAAATATTTCATATTTTCATTTCTTCGCATTGCCCCAACACCAGATGTTGCGGCAAAGTGCGGCGTTGAGATAGGCCGCTTACTTAAATATCCGACCCTTAACACACAATACCTACAAAACTCCATAGAACCTCACGACACCTACCCTGGTTTATACGGGATACAGAATGAAGTATGTAATAATTCTAATAACCTAGGGGCCAGTCGTAGTGTAGGCTGGACAACGGTGTCCTTGTAATAAGGTCGCATTTTACCTTTTACGAACGAAACATTAAAAAAAATAAAGTTTTTTTTAAATATATTATAGATCGATCGAGATCTACCTTCTAAAATATTTAAATTTGTAATATTTATTCAATAGCTTTCTTATAAGCACTTTTAAAGTAGCATAAAATGACGGTAATATCAGTCCTACAAGTTACAACTGGAAGTTACCTAACCTTCAGAACTACATCAATATTTTTATCTAAACACATAAAAATACAGTCTCTCGTTAAATAAATAAAGACTAAGGTATTTCATTTTATTTAAGTTAATATTTGGAATATTTTTTGTTTGAATAATCACCAAGAGCGTAGTTGCGGCGACAGTATAGTAATGAAAACGTTTACCCGGCGATAGCCAATGTGAGAATAAGTACACGACAAGCGACTGATTTTGATGAAAATGCGTTAAGCATCTAGACGATAACTAAATACAGAATAAGTTATATTCATATTAACATTTATTTGCACACATTATGATTATTAGGTGTACATATAAAAAGGTATATATATATATATGATAAACAAGTTGTGAAGGCTTTACTTGGAGAGTCAAAAAATATGAAATTATATATTCACCTATTTTAATTAAATTTAAAAGAAAGTATAAATTAAATTAAAAATTAAAATATATCTTAACCTACTTACTGTTAATGTTAAAATAACAGTAATCTGTTTAACTTCACTTAATCTAGCTTTAATAATTCAATATGATTTAATTATTTAGTGGTAAAGAAATAATTGACTGAAATTTCTTGAAATTCCATTTTTCTCCTCATCAGTATTTCAATCGATAGTTCATATTTATAAAGTTAAAATAAAAAAATCTCTTTAAATATAAACTTATTACGTACATATATTTTGCGATTTACAAAATTTGATTTTCTCAAGATAATATGAAATTAGTAAGATGTGTTATTTTAATTGTCGTCATCGTGAAGTCAGCTGAAGCTCCAACAGACTACCGCAAGCAGTACGCACTTCAAAACTCATGTACTAAATGTTCTAAACTTTGGTGACGTAACTGTCCCCACGAGAGACTCTTTCAAAGTTTACAAAATGTTTTCTAGACAATCTAATATATATTCGTAATTCATAACTTTCCATAATATCTACAGAGAAAATTAAATGTTTAATTTTATTTGACTGTTGTAGGTTCAATTCTCTTTCGCATCAATTTATTCTCTTGGCATTCCACTAGTTTCAAAAGAGGACGCGGCGTTGAGTTCCGTTTCTCTTCAATAAATATAAAATATTAGCTGCGCGTTCGATATATGTGGGATACAACGTTAAACTATAAAATAAGTTTCGGAGCAGCTTAAAAAAGCCGCGATATTAACTTCTCCTACTGGGCATTTAATATTTAGTATTTAAGCAGAATGTGGGAAAGTGACTATCTTAACAGTTAGTCTCTTTGTGAGGTTATATTAACGATAGAAATAAAAAAATCTATTTTGCAATCGAATCCACGATCATTTTTTCTTCTTTTCAATAAAAACACGACATATATTTACAAAATGTAGTCAATATTTAAAATATTTACATATTTATTACACGTCAAGATGCAAAGTGGCTGAAGAGTAAACATTACAAGAAGTGCGATGTCATTCCAATTTGCTATCGCAAAAACACATTACGCTTACAAAATTGAATAAAGTTTTCGTATAATAGTAATCTACTTTAAGGTGACAACTTTTACTTTTAGGATTCTGTATGTCAAAAGAAACATAATTTATATATAACATTTCAAATATAAACAAAATATATATATACTTGAAGTGACAAACGATTTCCAAAATAATCCCTTTAATCTTTGTCTGGACCGAACTCAGACACCCCTCCGTTATTTTCACGTAAATCTCACCTAACATATTTCGTACCTAAACAGTACTTTCTTATAATCGTTTGTTTTCTAACAAAAGGATTGTTCTTACATTTTTAGAACTCGATATGTTATCAATTTCTTAGACTTTGGCTTGATGAGAACATTTGGCTCAGGTGATCAGAGTGCTGGGACAGTTTTCAAAAGAAGCGGGCTTAAATCCAGCTGCTATTCACAATTTTTTATATCATTGCTAAAAATTTATTTTTTTCTTAAGTGTAGAATTTACTTAAAAAATGTAAAATATATTTTTTTTCCGGAGAGTGAAATAACAAATTATTTTTTAAAGGTGTGCGACTGTAGGTGTGACAGGTTGTGAGTTCAATAAACATTCGTGGAAATTAAATGTTTAATGTTTTCATTTCTTCGCTCCGGTAACTAATTCCGCCACTTAACTCAGTTCAGTTCAGTGTTAGAGTCGACAGTCTCTACATTATTTTCACAAGTTAACTTTGAATTTTTTTTAAAGAACATCGGTGCGTTGTTTACATAATAATATAATACACTTGTGAATTATATCAAGACGTATAAAGAAAACGAAATTTATTAAGACAAACAATACTTACACTTACACATCGGGTATAAACCCCCGGTGGATAAACCTCCGGTGGTCTCCTTTGCTTTCTTTTTGTATACCATATATCTTCATCATATGATGTAAATATAAATAAGCCTTTACCTCAAATTTCTACGTAAATGAACGAAAATCACATTAAAATCCGTTGCGAAGCTTAAGTTACATATAATTATTTTAGAAGGGCTGTTTTATATTTTGTTTCTGTTTGTTTACGCTGTATCCCGCACATAGTAAAGTAAGAAGAAGGAACCTGGGAACTTAGTGATACTTGAATATTTCATTTCCTCGAGTAGGGACCCACCAATAAACAACCTGTCGCGTCTAATATGATTCATAAAAATGAACTTACAAATAATTATAATAATAAAAAATATTGTTATTTCTTTCTCATATTTTTTTTGCTATTTTTTGTCATTACACGTGTTTGCAATGAAAGTATTTTATTTGTATAAGTCGATGCAACCGACTTGTTTTAAGTATTGACACATCTGATTACACTTACAAAAGCCGTCGCCGTCTTTCAAAGAGAGGTACGTACGTAGTAGGTATTGATATAATTTATGTATATTGTAATTTTATATTTTGCTATTTGTTAAAAGCTTTTGATATAATGTCCTTTGTCTCTCCTTTGTTTTGATAATGAGCGTAAAGAATTGTTGAGTATTCATTCATGTTAATTTGTTATTATGATGCTAAAAACAAGTTTGTCTGTCAAATTCTGCTAAACGACAAGTTTTGTAGATAATTTAAAGTTTGTGAGTGATTGCTTTTCGATCTGTTTTAAATACTTTACTCAAGTTCCTAAAAGTAAGTCTAAATGAGGCGGTTTACATAATAGTTACAGTAAATAATAAAATGTTATAAATCGGTTAAAGTCAAAAATTTTAGGAGATTTTTTCAACTACACATCGCAGGGCACGTGTAAGGAATTTGGGAACCTAGCGTGACATTCTGCTGCCATACAATATTTTTGTCCCTAATGTGAACTATCACATTTATAAAAAAATATAAGGTTACTCCGCTACAATGGACACTTAATCTCCAGTAAAAGATCTTTCCTTACTAAAGTTAAGCCCCTGAGTGTAACAGTTCTATCGTAGTTGTTTCGAACAATGATGTCAGTAATATAACGATGATAAATTTGTGTTTTCCTCAAATTAACATCGCTGAATACTTTATGAATGTTCTTTTTCTCATAATGTTATTTCAACTTATTCCATTTTGCTGAAAAACAAAAAAAATATTACAAAAATTTTAAACTTGCCACCACTTGACACCACCCTTTTAGCTTCACGCTAGTGTTTTACATACAACTTACCATAGGGTAATTGTAGGGCCTCTTACCTTATCCTACAGTAAAGTATTTAGTATAAAAGTAATTAATATTATAAATAAAAATTGTGAGAATGGATGTTTGTTTCACTTTCACGCAAAAACTTCTTAACCAATTACTAACAATATATCATATACGGCTGAACAACACTTAGACTACAATTGATATAAAGATTTTGTAAAAATTTTATTATGATAATAATCAGGTTAAGCAGGCGAAGCCGCTTTTGTGCTACTCGTAAACAAATATGTCTTTAAATATTTAGTATTTGATTGAATTCTCATTCGTACTAATTAAATGTATGCTTTCTGTGGTAAAAAGATGAGCACGGTGTTAAAATCCATCACTAGATTCACTCACTCACTCGCGTTTTGAAAATTAGTGGACAAATGGTAAATAGACTGTTAATACTCGGTTTTGCCATATCTGATATACGCGGAATACTACGTGAAGCCTTTTATTATCAAAGCGACACACTGCTCACATATTTATATATTCAGTATCGAGATTCAACGCCGCACTTTGTCTCGTAACCAGAACGAAGTTACATTTACGAAAGATTTAGTTCATTTACTGACCATTTATTGAACTGGTGACTGCTTTACTTTTATTTACAAAAAATCACGTAGAAATAAACGCCCTAAGCGTCTATGGAACATTGAAAAAAATGAAATCCTCTGTCCCAACTATTCGTACTTTACGAGTCTCTTTACTTTATGGGCATGTTCTTAAAACCTTAATCGACACTGGGTCCGGTCCATTTATGCTATATATTCAATATATAAATAAATATTAAAATTATAGAAGTCGTTGTGGAGTAACGGTACAATAACTCGAGTACTGTAAACATGAGAATGGTGGGTTTGATTCCCACTTGGACGAAAGAATAATTCTCCTTGGCTCTTGCTAGTAAAAGATAAAGAGTTGCATAAAATAAAAATGAGGAATGGAGTGACTATGCACTCTTAACGGAGCCTGGCTCAGGACCACTTATTTTAACACTGCGTATTAACGTTCACTTGGAGCTGGGAAAAAGGCAAGCATATAGATGAATGAAATTAAAACATATAAACATTAAATGGTTTTTGCAGCAGTTTGTATGAAATTCGCATCGCGTAATGTAAACCTATAGGGTTCCTTAATTATGAAATTTGACAAGAAGTGAGAACGTATAGAGTGAATGTTTCTTCGTATTTCATAGTAAACAAAACATTATAAGCTTATATTTGTATCTCATTCTGCTACAAGCTGTTTCATCTACGAGTATATCCAACGACACACAAACAACGCATACGCACCGAGAGACGCCATCAATCACGATATAAAAATTATATGTCGTAGCAAATCACGCGCCGAGTACATTACACCCTGCTAAGACAAGCAGCGTCAAGTCAGTCTTAATTTCAACATCAGTTATTAGTGAAATAAAGGGTCAATGAACCCTGGACAATACTACATTGGTATTTACGTATATATTACATTATAAATTATATTTTGCAATAGCCTCATATATATTTTTTTATTTAATAAAGATATCGAAGGACATCCCTTGTTTTACGATATTAAATTTATTCATATAATATATTGCGATTATAAACTGTAAATATGCATTACATATTACATAGGTAAATACAAATTTAGATACAATACCTTTTACACGCAATTTTACGTAGTATAAGTATAATATTATTTCATATCCATTAAATAATAATGAATGTAGCTGAACGCTACACTTATATGATTATAATTTACAAAACTTGTTTAACATTAATTTCACAAACAAAGATGGCGGCTAGCATTCTACGCACTTTATCAAAGTTGTAATTTTACGTAACTGGTAATTTATTTCCGTATATTTATATATTTCATACTATCTAGTTTAAAATATAAAACATATAACTCAAGTATATTAATTGTAAATGAAAACTTCCCTAAGAGTATTTAAAACAACCATTCTATACCAGAGAAAATGCGCTCACCATCTTCTTTGTCTGTCTTTAGTTTTTTTTTTAGTTTGACTTTGGCAGTAAATTATTCAGCCAATATTATATTTAAAAATTACTATAATTTAAAACAATAATTAATTTTTTTTTTATTAATATTAATTATATAATTTAATTAAAAAAAACATTATCTTTAGATTTAGGACGTCTCAATACGCTAACTTATACTAGGAGTTACAAATTTTGTAGGTAGATAAAATATAACTGATTACTTTAAAGATATATTTAACGGTTTTTTCCATATTTTCGTTGTCAGTACAATAATTAAATGATAAGTCACTTCATGCTCTATTTTTCGCCTTATCCAAAGGGTAAACATTATACTATTGATATGACTGCGCTGTCCGTTACCTATCAGGCTGTATCTTATGAACCGTGATAGTAAGACAGTTGAAGTTTTCACAGATTATTTATTTCTTGTACCACTATGATAACAAACACTAAAATACAATAACATTTAAGGGGCCGAAATACAGCAAACATGATTCTTTTCCATTTATATAGACAATGGTACGATATTTTTCTTGCAAAATTCCGACGGGCACATAGCTGTTTTTATTGTATAATAGTTGCGTGTCAGGTCACAGGCCAACTGATTCACTGTCTTTTTCATAGCAAATATTTGTTTTTGTTAATTTTACGCAAGGGAG
Organism: Eueides tales michaeli; assembly: GCA_018249855.1. Lineage (NCBI taxonomy): Eukaryota > Metazoa > Arthropoda > Insecta > Lepidoptera > Nymphalidae > Eueides > Eueides tales. The sequence goes on along the minus strand of DWMZ01002765.1, from coordinate 4,466 downwards.
GCAGAGGAAATCTAGCGTCAATACACTCCTATTCTATATACTTCACCTAATTTCGGAACTGTTACGTTTTTAAGATATATGCTTTTTTATTGTATAAGTGATTCCTACTTACATTTTATTTTCACACTTTAGAAATGACAATAAGCGCGGTGTTAAGTTATGCTATTTAACACGCAATGCTTCTATAAAATTTCGGCGAAAACTGAAAACTTTAAGTTAACTTAAAAAAATCCGCAAAGACTCGAAATTCAAATAAAATAAGGGCGATCTGATTTTAATACCATTGCCTCGTAATATGAAAAAGAATTTTTTTAACAAGATATTAATATATTCCGCGAGTGATATGCACAGTGGCTCTTTAATGCCGGTAATGGAGTTACTTAAAAATCTCTCTTGAGATAATTTCCCATTTTGTTTACTGGTTAAGTAAATTACTTTTTTGTATACATAGCTAAATGCTTTTTAGGAAATTGTTAAATATATACAAATATTACACCACATATAGCAAGATAGGCAGTAGGAACTGACATTACATGGAACCCAATGTGGGAATTCACATTGGGTCCCGTTCATTACTACAACGAAGAAATAAAAATATTAAATATTTCTTTTCCCCCCGAATGGGTATTGAACCTACGGCTGTAGTATTTACAATAATATGTTTGTATCACTGTGCCATGACGGCTTCGAAAAATGAAAATCCTCTTTAATCCAAAAATTATAACGCCCGGTGTTACAGCAAAATGCTAACATTTATACAGGTCATTTGGATCTACGCTAGTACTCCGCCAGTGCTATCTGCACTCGATGATGAGCTGAGAGCTATAAGCTTAAGTAGTTTGATATCAGAGACTAGGTAACGGTTTTATTTCATTAGGACAATTCTCGCTCTAGTAAGCGGCGTTGAGTTGCGCTTTTCAATGCTTTATGAATTTGGTGAAAAGTTCTCTCTGTCTTCTATAGACATCTAATAAAAAATTCTTAATCGCTTCGTTACTTGCAGCATTCAGGCATCTTCGAGGAATCATGTGGTTATCATTTTTCTCCTTCAAATAACAATGAGAGCTGAGAGCGTCTACAACGAATAGAAACCCCGTCTTTGTGAAATGCATAATTTATAAAGTTGTAATATTTATCGACAGAGTTTGAAAAACTATTTGTACATTAATATTGTATTACAAAAGGATTTAAAAAAGATAGTTTTGTTTATTTTGGACGCTTATAAAGAGAACTTGTGTAAACGTTAAAATTTATTTAAAGTAAATATAACTTTAAGAAATTTAATCAAAGCATATTAAATATTAACAAAACCAAACGTAGACACTATCTGTGTCTTACGTGCTTTGGTATTTGTATTGGACTCAAGCAAATAAGGACAGAATAAAAGAATACAAATCTTATTTGAATTCTTAAGTAAATAATGAATCATAAAAATACAATATGTATTTGTTTATTATATTTTTCTATTAGTAAGACCGTCGTGGCGCAGTCGTACAACGTCTGATTAAAATAAAGTACTGTTGATTCAGTTTCTATTAGGGAAAATGAAATGTGACAAGAATAGATGCGGCATTGAATTCATCCACTCTAGGTGCTTTTTTGAAATATTAGCTGAAAGTTGGAATGAAGCGTCTTATTTTAAATGAAAATAGTTCCTTTACCTCGGTGAAAAAAGTGTGAATCTTTGTTTTTAATTACTCATTTAACAATATGGCAAACTTATAAAAAAGCTATTTCATTTACCACCGACCGACGAACCGGTGCAAGAAACAATGTATCTTTTTAAAGCATTATTTTTTAAATTTAACTGTAGGCGTAGGAAAAGAGGAAACTTAATGTAAACACTCCACCCCCATTAACACATTTCTAGTCACTTTCCACCTGGTTCTTGAGGCATTGCGTGTTGAGTGGCGGAACTAACCGCATCGCTTTATCTTATAGATTTATATAGAAAAGTAATTGTTTATACCCAAATCAAATATTAATAAATGTAAATATATTATTCGTAATTAGCATTGTGATCCTGATAACCATATTTGAATACTAATTACTATATGACATTTGAATCGAGTGGAAAACCAATTTATTATTGGGTTTGTGCTAAATAACTAAACAAATATTTATAATGTTGTTTATAGTTTATTATAGCACTAGAGCGGCCGTGGCGCAGTGGTACACACGTGTGATCGTGAGCGAAATGGTTTAATATTGTCACTTACTTTGGATACAAGACAAAGTGGAACGAAATGTGTTAAGTCACTAGTTTATCTCTTCTAGATACAAATTCAAATTAAAATATTTTTATTCAAAATAATAAGTTACAAGTTTTATTTTTTGAACGTCAAAAAATTAACCTTAATTAATTAGACCTGAGAAGAACCGGCGAAAGAAACTCAGCGGGACATGTCTCTTTTTTAACCAAAATTTTACATCACGTTATTATTATTGACAAGGATACATTTGAAATGGCCTGGAGCGAGCATTTTATTCCCCAGGTTTGTTATCATTTATAAAGTCGTTAATTTGCTAATAACCTTTAACACACAAACGTCTTTTCACAACTTTTTTAAATTGTGAAATAGAAAATTCTCGGACGTTTTCTGGGATCCTATTGTAAAAGCGTACACCCCGTCCCATGAAAGAATTACGAACTCGGTGCAATCGAGTTATAGGTGCGATAGGTCATTAATATTTTTCTTAACATACATAATATTTTCAAAAATGTATTGCGATGCAACGGTCATAATATTAATTTCTTTAAATTTTTCCCAGAATCTTTAGGGCCTAATTTATAGATTGTACGAATAGAATCGCGAGTCGCCTCTGCAAGACAAAATTTGATTTAATACCGGCTGCATTACCCCAAAGTAAAATGCGAAACATACATCGCGAAAATATAAAAAGACAAAAAAATATTATTACGGGCTTTCGTGGAGTGGGATAGAGTCTGAATGTAAAGGCGCATGATCGTGGATTCGATCCTCATTTTGGATAGTAATAATATTTTAATTATTATTATAGTTTTTTCTAAAAATTGCTATGAACTTTGGTTTTTATACACTAATGTTTCTTAATTTTTTAATTGTGTAATAATGTTGTGTTAATGGTATTGCTAGGAGCTATTAATAAACGCTGATGGCGTTGATGATTGCTGATGGTGATACTTACAAATAATAAAACAAAACGTTTCCTTTAAAATTCATATCCTATTGGGAAAATCAATACGTTTCCGTAAACATAATTACGTTGCATTCTTTCTAAAAGCATTGCGTATTGAGTGAAATAAGACACTTTTTAACACCAAGTTTCAAGGTTCTATGAGCCAACCCCGCTATATATAGGACACAAATAAAAGAAAAGCTCATCTAAAGTAACCGTGTTTTTAACTTTTTAATAAAGCTCCATTTCCATTGACATGTAATAAGATGTCAGCTGATATATAATAAAGAACAGATTCTTCCATGCAAATGGTCTACCGTACAATTTCCGGATCTCACCAGAGCGCATGCACGCTAATACTCTATCACCGGACCCACTGTTGTACAATAGATATGAGTTACAACTCTATATTCCTTGTTACTATTTTTAGAGTTTTATTCTAAATAAAAATATTTATTTTTAATTTTAACTTAGTCTTTTATAATTAATCTTGCCCGTCTCGTAGGCCCGTCGTAGCGCAAGGCGTGTGACTGTAAACGCGACGGGTTGTGCGTTCGATCTATTTAATATTTTAATTCGCCCTGGTATTAAGATCAAGACCGGCGTTGATTTCCACCACTCAACACGCAATGCTTCAAATTCAGTCTTAATACTAGATACTCAGATTCTCTCTTCTTGGCTCTGAGTATGCGGGATTCAGATTGAAATGAAAATATTAAATTGGAAACGCTCAAAGCTTAACTTGAAATTAATCTTCAGCAAGTACTTGACCTACATAAAGTTCACATTAGTATCATAGTTTTATTCTAAAAACGTATTTAAAGATGATAAAGAAACTTATTTGAATGAATATGTCTGATAACTCTGTAAAAGCTTATTTTAATTTAAACAACTTGTTAACGAGATGCGTATAATTTTCACTTTTTTTGTTTTTTGACTGTAACTGATAGTTGTACTGACTCAAGGTTTTGTGTGTTAGTTTTAATTAATGTTAGCTTTCTGAATTAAGGTTAAGGTTAAAGAACTTTATTATCAACAAAGACATTACATTGTCACTTATGTGATAACAATAAATAAAAGTATTTACTTACAATTCATCGTCGCAGCCATTTTAAGTATTATTATTACAATGTATATTAATTAAAAGTATTCTTAAAAACTTTCGCTTAAATTAAAATTTACAAACCAAAAACAAAATGACAAGCAAAATACACTTTATTTTTCAAGTTTGTACCAACTCATACGTCCAATAAAACTTTTATTACGAATTAAATTTAATCATTGTTTAGTAAATAATAATCAGATAA
>DWMZ01002764.1:0-13647 GCA_018249855.1 Eueides tales michaeli | reverse complement strand
CGATCGTCTCTGCCCTACATTCAGCAAGGGACGCACGTACAATGACCTAACCTTTATTTTATTGGTAGGGTGTCAAATAAATCTTCGCCTAACAGTTAGTGCATTCGTGGTCTGAAAGTCAAAATGGCGTTTAACCTTAACAGTATTTCTTGGACACAGAATCAACAACACTTAAATATTTATAGGCGATTTCAAGAAAGAATTATTTATTTGAATTTTTTTAAGTCTTTTTACACCTGATAGAAAGGATAATATGAAGAAATAAAAAATATTAATGGGTAGATTCAAACGTACCATCTCTGAAGAAACGTTTTTGTCATCGAAAAATTATTTAATGTTGAAATGAAATTACATCACTATTACTGACTTATTTAAAAGTTTTAACATCTGTAGGTATTATATATAGTATATTTTCATGGAAAAGGAATCTACTAAGAAACTTCGTTCCCCATTTTCTTCTCAATTTTTGAGATTTTGCGTGTTGTGAAGCGGATGTCAATGCCACATTTATTTTCGACGCTTGGTTACTTTAAATAGGGATTTTTTTAATTGTTTATTTATAGAAGTTTATAGATAAATTTTAAATGTCCGGTTAGAAAGTTTTAATATGTAGATTAAGTTAGCTCTCACATTCATGCCATAACAGTAAATTCAAATATAGTTCGAAGTAAATCAGTGTTATATGTTGTTTAGGTAAATATAGACAATATAAGTTGTTAAATTTCGAAAGTTATCCCACAGTAACAATTTCTTTGAACGGAATGGTGGTAGATCAATAAATTCTATATTCTTACTTTGAAAAACTATAGTAACAGCATTATATGGAGAGTGCAAAAAAATCGCATTTCTTATGGTGTGGCCATCACAGCGCAGTGGCTACGCATCTCACTGCAAGCATGGTGGTTGTGGGTTTGTTTCTCATGGGTGGAAATAAATTATTTCAATCTTGGGTCTCGTAGACAGAACAACTTAAGTTTTACAACTCAAAATACAATGTTTATATAAATGGAGAATGTGGGGAATGAATTGTCTTAATACTATTTTTTTTTTGCCCACCCTGTTATGTGCAGAATAAAGCATGTAGCTGTTCTGAACCTGTCTGTGCTGAACCATTTTTTTTTTAATATTGTGATGTAATTACCCAAGTAAGAACTAATTCACATCCCTAATAGTTAATACTGGTAATAGAATATAAAATAATGTAATCCTAAGGATTACGTCCGAATTTGTGTACACAAGCACATTCACTTACACAAATAAACATGTCCGAACACACGAGTATTATCTCCGTTTTACCGGAATTAGGGAGCACGCATTAAGATGGCAACTCCGATTTGATATGAATTAAGATATTCTAATTTTAATTGCGAACTGTGTTGCTATTAGTGGAGTGGAAATTTGCTTTTGTCTTGGCAATTGTTTTATTTCTTTTCCAAATAGATTCAATTGATAGACTCGTTTAATGATAGAGGCCGTCGTGGTACAGCGGGGCAGTCTTTAACTGCAAATGTGACTGTCGTGAGTTCGAATTTTAATCGTGGAAATATTTTTTTTATTATACTCTTTGGAAACAAGATAAAACGCCGCAACAATTTTCACTGGAAAGTGGGCAACGGAAGAATACAGTGTTAAGTTATAAAGAAAAAAGGTAAAAAGAGCGATACAACTAATCTATTTTACTCTCTGTTCTTGACTCTCATTTATAGCTTTTAAATTGAAAATAGCATATTGCCTTACATAGAGACCTAAAAGAACATTGTTTTTTAGGTTATAAATAGATACTAAAAGTATCTTATGTATAAGTTATTAGTAAATTACAGAAATAGACAATTGTAAATGTAAATTGTGTTTTCAAATGAGAAATTGACTTATAGATAATATTAATTTTTGAAGCTTGTCGCGGCGTACGGGCACAAGTATGTGACTGTGAAGGCGACAAGTTGCGGGCTCGATTCCCACTCGAAGAAATAAAATATTTGATCTTTTCACTTCTTCGCTCTGGTAACAAGGCAAAGCGCTCCGTTGAGTACCACCACTCAACACGCTCAATACCTCAAATTTGGCGGAAAGTGGGGAACGGAGTCTCTTAGCACTTGACACCCTTTGCCTATTGTGTCATGTGCATCCTGCACAGCGTGCAAAAATATTTTTTTAATATATGTAGAATATAATTATGCAAATTAATATTACAACTCAATTACTATATTTCTCATAATTAAAATAAATAACAGCACAATAAACTTAGCATGAGTAGTTTAAATGAAACAGTTTAACTCGTTAGTTAGCTAACTGAGTAAAATGAGACGTTCCAACACCCTAACCAAGAAAATGTATTAAGCCACGATAAAATCAGGGTAAACCATTAAACTTCGCATATGGGGCCAATTATGATGAAATTTGTATAATTCCAAAGATATGCGCCTAAATAAATTAATAAAACAACCCTCTACGGGGTTAAGGAAGATAATATCTTTTAACCCTTTCTGCTTACTGTGTTTCAAAGTAAACGAGATTAGTTATGTCAGTAAATATACCAAAAGTAACAATATTTCTGGTTTAAAAAGAATAAACCAAAATAAATATATATGATTTATTTATTGCAAACTCACTTTCAAATTCAAAGTAAAAATGTTTCTTTTTAAAGGATATTCCTGAGATAAGCGGGTTTATAGAACTAAAACGAGCAAAGAATTTTTTGAATAAATATGAAACTTTTGCAACGGCATTTCTTTTCTTACGATAATTTTAATACAATTTTGTTTTAGGATTCTACAATGTTTTTTTTATACCGCACATGGCAGGTCAGGCAGGATACTTGGGAACCAAGTGTTAAGGCACATCGTTCTATTCCCCACTTTTCCGCCGAATTTAAGGCGCGCGGGTAACCAGAGCGAAGTATATAATATAATAAATATTTCATTTGAAAATATCAAATATTTCAATTTCTCGAGTGTGGGGCGAACCCACCACCCTATGTTTCGCTTCATACACTTCCCTGCGACCGACAGGCCACAAGAAACATACAATAATTTCTACATTTTTGTGTATAAAAAAATGTAACCATTTTATATTAGTATTCTGATTTTCAATAGATTATCTCCACATGTCATACTCCATGAGAATTAATTACAAATTGAACAAAAATAACTCTTAATTACGAGCTCAAATATAGTTATATAAACACACAACTGATTAAATTGCAAATAAAGTAGACTTTATTAATTAAATAATACAGACATAAATTAAAAATATATTAATATAGCACAGTCTCGAAAATTGGACAGCAAGTCTAGAGCCGCCCATTTTACAAGCAAAATGGGAAGTAAAAAGATCCTCTTTTAATAGTCAAGTTCTATAACAACAGTAGGTATAAAATTCAACAATTTATTATGAATCTCAAGAGAGTTACTTGTTAACACTATATTAATCCGAAGCTAAAAATAGCGGGAGAAGCCGGATATGAGTTTTGGAGGCAAATCAAGAATGCAGGACACGCAGCGACCCCTTGCGACGAATGTTTTACACCTATATATCTTTATATGTATATATTGAGATAATATATGTTGTGAACAGAAAGACTGTTAAGTTTTAAATTTACTTGTAACAGATAGACATATTTATAGTTATAGGGGGCTATTTGGCGCAGTATTGCGCACTGTAAACGGGTTTTTGGTTGTGTATTTGATTTCCACTCTAAGGGTTAATTTGTTGAGTTTTTCTACTCAACACGCAAAGTCTCGAAAAGTAAGGACGGAATGTTTCAACACTAGGTTTCTTCAGAATACCTTTCTGCATAATAAGCAGACTGCATCGAAAAAATGTGGATTTTTTTTAACCCTATTTTTTTTATTTACATAATATTTTTCAAGACATTCACAGTCGAATATAGGACCTCAATATTACAAGAGCAAATAATTCAGAGCTCAATAGAGCAAGAAAATCAAAATTTCATAAATTATATCCCGAGTGATAAGTGGGTAAATACCGAAAATAATACCTCATGTACTAACTTAATCTATAAAAAGAGGACGTCTTTCAAACGCAGCTTGCATATAACTGTGAATTATATTTGTAAAAATATATAGATTCAAATCGCTTACAGATTTTACTAATTTACAACAATACTTTTTAATAGATTAGAAAAAAATCTACTTTCTAAAATGAGACATGGTCTTCTTTATGTGTCGTGTGTAAATGGTCTACTTTTAAACTCAAAACGGGAATGATCTATAAATTATATGAACCTAAATTCGATCCGAACTAGTAACCTCTAAAGAGTTTTAATATTCTGGCCTTATCATATTTTCACCTAGCAAGAGAATTTAACCTGAGACCCTAGTGTCACTCACTAAGATACTATGTACTCATTAATACATCTGTTATCCACTTCCGCCTTTATATTAGTTTTAAATGCTTCAAGTTATTTTTATATGTATATTTTATCAAATACAATTTTTTTAGATTTCATTATATAATTAAACAAAACAAAAGCATGATAAAAAAAGAAATTTAAAAGAATTAAACGTAACGCACTACAAATTACAGTTTATCGTAAAAAGCATGATTGTATTAACACCTCCCCTCTGGAGTACATTTTTCTTGCTCCGCGGCGCACATTCCTCTTTAGCCAATAAAAAAACGCGTAAGTGAATTTTTCCTTGGAAACCTAATAACGCGGGTAATTTTTCAATTCCTTTTAAGCTGGTTTTGAACACCTTGAGTGATGGTCTTATGCCATATGTTTTAAGTTTTTTGTTTGTAGGTTATATCAGCATTTAACTATCGACGAATCTGTAATGGGTTCCATTCCTACTCGGGTGATTAAATTATTTTAATTTCCTCGTTCTAGTAGAGACCGATCATCAGGCAATGTCCTGAAATTTGAAAAATTGGCAGGAGATACAGAACGAAGAGTCTTAACAATAAGTCACCTGTACCTGTATCCTGCGGAAAACAAGGCGTAAGCTATATATTTTTGTTCTTTCAGCTGAAATTTTAGTTTTCAATAGATATTTTCTTAAAACAGAGAATATTAATAAAGAAAGATTACTAAATAAGAAAGTGTAAATCAAGCGGTTCTTTAGTTAATTGTAAAAAAACCCGAGTAAATTGTTTAAAAAAAAAGGTATTTTATTATTTTAAGGGGCAACTTTAGGTGTTAAGTTGTTGCATAGCACCGTCCGTGTGACAGCTATTTACATACGCAATTTTTTAAAGGGACCATTAGCATTGTTCATTCCAATTCGTCATCTAATAAGTCTCGAAAGTAACTTAATGTTATTGTAGTAATTTAAATATATATAAATATATTCAGTTCTCGATAGGTAGTAGGTTTTTAATATGTTATAAGGACGAAAAATAAGAAATTATAAACAAAAACATAAAAATAATTTTAAGGGACTAAAATGGTTACAATTAATATAGAATGAAATTAGATTAAATAATACAATTTTATCATCGCGCGTATTGGATTTTAAACATTTTAGGACACCCGACATTTCGAACACTTCACAGTAGTCCGTGGTCACGGGTAGACTGAGATGGCATTCGTCTGTCAGTTGACATAATTATTATATCAAACTACCACCAACGATTCCTTAATCCAGTTAAAATTATTTTATTTAAAATGTGTTACAATCGCCAAAATCAAAGATACTATTATGAAATTAGATTATTTTAGAAATTTAAAAATACCATATACCAATCAAATTTCAATCACTGGGTTTCCTGCTTCCGTTCTTCTCTGGCAGTAAATTTACTATACCGGTGGTGAATTGTTTGAAATTGAAATAATGAAGCATGTAACTTTTTATTTTGAACAAAATTATTTTACCACGCCTGACAATATATTAAATCAGATCCCTTTGATAATGTTTCTGTCGATCATTTAAACACATTTTTAAAAATTTTCACACTAAGGGTCATCCATTAATTTCTCAAAACTTCAAAATAAAAAAAAATTGGGCTACCTATTAATCTTTTAGTATAACATCAATCACCTTACAATTTTATACGTAAAAATACAAATAAAGTTAGGAAATAAAAGATCACATAACGTTTTTATTGTTTTGACCAAGTGCTGTGAAAGATGGTAATGTTTTAAACACTGTATTTGAGTCCACTGTGACTCCCACAAAGTGCATGTTGACGACGTGTTGACAGCCGAATAATCGCGACCCACGAATGCTTACTCCAGTGAATATTGCTATAGGTATGTAAAGAAATAGATAAGGCGATAATATAGTTAGTAATTGTGTTAAAATGATTTTAAATAAAGAAATATATAATATTATATACATTGTTATAAGTAATATTTAGCGATAGAATATTTTTCTACAGAAAACATTATAATATAAAATTTACATTTAATTATTTCTTAATTTCTTACCTGTCGTGGCTTAGGGGGCACAAGAGAGTAACTGTAAACGTGACCCAAACGCGGCGTTGGGTCCCGCCACTCAATACACAATGCTTCAAATTCGGCGAAAAGTGTAAGTGCAGTTTCTAATAAAAGGTTAGTTTTATAAACACACTATCGCCAACAAAAGCAAAATCTTTATACTTTATAGAAAAATTATTCTTGTCTATACATTAAAAGTGCTATAACCAACCCCTCAGAGTTGCAAAACGTTTGGGTGACTCTAAGAAAAAAACAGTTAAAAAAGTACGAATTAAAAACATGACTTGTGCATTATGGCAAGCGACACTTTGACATAATAATGCCGTAAATAGAATGGCGACAAATATATTTAGCTATTAGCTATTTATACTTTCATCATTACTGAAGTACTTATGAAGACTTTTTGCCTTTAAACTGTATTGAAATTATTTTTAGCATTTTGTATAGAGTTTTTTGGTTCTATCTATTCTATAACTTATATGGTTTGAATAATTAATGTAATGATAATACAAACGAAGCAATAATTATCCTGTATTTAAAATGAAAAATAAGGAACAAAGTGTTTTTCCACTAGGTTTTCTACCTACCATCACATAACTAAATATATATACACTGTGCCCTTGGCTTGTGCCCTTGCGCCACGACAGAATTCTAGTAACTTCTTTTAAGTGACATAGCTTGTGGTCTTTTTCAACAAATTATTATCAATGGACAAAATCGTTTTATATTGGATATATTCAATAAAAAAACTATTTTGTTCAATACATAGATGTAGTTGTTGAAATATAAATGAGAGAGATATTTTGGATAAATGGAATGAAAAGAAACGCGTTATTGTAATATAATTACCACTAGTGAAAATGAAATATTTAATATTGGCATTTTCTCACTCTCTGGTTACATCGATTTTGAGGATCAAGCAATGTTCCCAGGTTTCCTATCTTGATATGTGCGGGGTACAAGGTGAAGCTCAAATTCAATATCTGAGTTCAAACTAGGAAAAGTATGAATCTAAAGTAGACATGTGATATATTTAAATTATTAATACAAAATAAAAATTAATTGTCTACTAAAAAAAATATATAAAAATCTATAATAAACCGGGATCGAATCGAAAAAAAGTAGAGAAAACAGCATCATAAATATCAAACGCAAGTGATGCAAATTTTTTATTAGAACTGTATATTTTTAGCCATATGTCAATTGATGATAGAAAGATTTATACAATAAATTTAAACTACGACTTACCGAGACTTGCCTGTAAACAATATATTACAAACAAACTAAAGTAATATAATTCTAATTAAGTTATATGACTATATATCTACATATAATACTTGAACTTGGGAACCTAGTGTTAAGACACTCCATTCCACTTCCGTTCCCCATTTTTCCGCCAAACTTGAGGCATTGCGAGTTAAGTGCATTGTGTGAAACTTAATGCCGCGCTTTTGCCTTACTACCGGAGCGGAGAAATGAATCATTAAATATTTAAATTTAAAATATTATATATTTAATTTCCTCCAGTGGGGATCAAACCCACAACCTGTCGGCTACAGTAACACGCTTGTGCCGCTGCGCCACGATAGGCCTTATAAGTTATAATAAGTATATTCGTTCTATGAAAGAAGAATATGAAATTTTAATCAATTATAGAGATATATAACATCTACTATTAACAGACAAAAAAAAACAATTTCTTTTGAAGTAGTATCTTATATAATTACAGCTAGTAAAACAATGAATGGATTCGGTACAGACGGTAGCGAACTAAGGTATGCGCCTTTGTCCCTGAAACGCCTACCTGTTATACTGTAGAGCAACAATCTTGATCTTTTATATATTAAGCAAGTTTCGAAGCTTATTACAATAGTAAATTATTTATTTAAATATTATTGATGTTTTATTCGGTGTATTGATGTCAGTATTTTATTCAAATTCAGTAGGCAGAGAGAACCAGAGCGAATTAATGAAAATGAAATATTTCATTTCCTTGAGTGAGGATCGAACCCAAAACTTGTTGCGTTTGCAATCACACGCCCCTCTGTGCCCCCGCGCCATCAAAGGATTCAAGTAATTTTATAAGATTTTATATTATAATTAATGTTTTGGCCTGTTTTGAATTTATGGACTATTTCCAATACAAAACCGTTTTTTATCAATATACAGAAGCAGTGCCTGAGTTTAGCACGTTGTATGAATCTACAGCTTTCTAATATTAAATACTAAGAATTAAAAATACATTAACTATTAAACAACATAACAACTTCACTAACTTGCCAAAAAATGTCTTATAAATTTAACAATCTATAAGTCTCCAAGCCCAAAAACATTTCACACAAGTATCAAAATATACGTCAACCAAAGAAACGATCTTAAAATCGACATCAAAAGTCACGTAAAAGCGCGGTCGTCACAGCACGTACACCAATCTTCTGATTCAAACCCGTGACCACGTCCCTCTCACACGCGGACAGACCAGATCAGTCAGTCTCAGTCACTCTTGTAGATCTACAGGGAAATCTGAATAGTAACTATGAAGCCGTCGAATTAGGTGCTTTGATATTTCTGTGTAAGGCGTAGTTGGTACATCGATATTCTTTGCAAGGTGAAATGTATCAAGTTAGTGCGATGTTTTGTATGAAAATGTATGATTATTTTTTCTTGAGGTCGATTGTGGCGCAGTGGTACATGCGTGTGACGACCGTTTATGGGTTTGATCCCCAGCCGAGGAAGTTGAATATTTAATATTTTTATTTCTTTATCTAGTAAAAAGGCAAAATGCGGCGTAGAGTTCCGCAACTCAACTCACAATACATTCGGAGGAAACCGAACGGAGTGTCTTAACACTAGGTTACAAGTTTCTGCCTACCCTGCTATGTGCGGGATGAAGCTGAAAAAAAAAATTTTTATTGCCTAAACTGCTTTTACTTGTTGCTTTGCCTGTGTGATTGAAGGGTAAAAAGTGGTAGAAAAAATTGGTAGGGTGGGATTATATCCTTCCTTGATATATGCTCAGTATAATAGAAAAATAGTTTTTCAGTTTGAACCTGCAACTAGAAAGTGCTAATTAACCAAAAAAAGTCCTTCATTAGTATCAATTATTAATTATTTTTAGTAATGTTTTAGTTTAAATTAAGTACAAATATATATAATTTAACTATAACAACGATAATAATTAGCGCTGTAACTAACAGTATAGCTGTTAGCTTTTAAATATTACGCGAACTAATCTAAATTTAGATATTCCTACGGTGCAAAAGCTGCGTATGTCAGTATGGGCAAAAAAAAATAAAGTTAAGTAGCGTTTATATATATTGAGTAGCAGAACTCAACGTCGCGCTCTTGTCCACTGGCTCTAGAGCGCGAAAATAAATAATAAACATTTTACTAAATTTAAAAACGTATAAAAGTTTGAACGAAGCAGGATTTTAACCCGCGCCTCTTGGTCAGAGCGCTTGGACCGATTCCAAGAGGCGCGGGTTCAAATCCTGCTTCGTTCAAACTTTTATGCGTTTTTAAATTTAGTATTTTTCTTTCCTAAGTGTGGAATAACACTTTAAAAATAGTAAAAATAGTAAACATTTTAGTTACATTTATTTTTGATAAGTAAAGAAATAATAAAAAGAGAATTTCTTATAACTATTCCCAAACGTATGACAAAGAAAGTATTTCCCCAGCCCCCGGAAAGAAGTCGGTCGTGCGTAGTTACTGGAAATCGAATTCTCGATTGATTCTGAATGTCAAAAGCAACTTAATTTAGATTTACTTTTACTTAGCACGCAGGAATTGATGTGACATATAAGCAAGGAAATGAACTACTTGTTTAATAGACAGCTATGAAAGTCTCAATATAATGTCTATTGTAGTCAAAAAGACTGTGTTGTGTTTTTTCTTGTCTATAATGCTTCGTTTCTGTCCATTTTAAGTAGGTGTAGTGTCATTTACCAGAACGTTGAAATAATATTTAAAACATTCCTTCGTTTTCCTACTACACTACGGTATTTGCCTATCGTTAATGATATTAACAGACGACGCGATAGATTTCAACATAAATGTCAGACATTAATGTATATACTGTTTTTACTTGTACGCATTTTTTGTGTCTGAGTAGTTTCATTTTGTAAGTAAGTGTATGAAAATTGTCTCCGATCTGTTCATATGCAATCTGATTATAATGCGCTTACTGTGCATGCTGCGGTGTATAGAAAATGTTAAAATTATTCGAAAATGTCAGTAAAGATGGAACAACCAACGTATTCAGATCGCGACTGTTGCGGCACTATTTTAAAATTGTTTTTTTTTAATACATTTAAATATTTTGCGGATCAATTTTTTATATCTTAAACTGAATCTTTTAATATAAACATTATTTTCGAGAAAATAAGACATATAAATAATATCAGCTAAAGAATTAATAAAAAACAACCATTCACTATTTAAATGCAATATAACTCGAGATACCAAACGTCGACATTTTCCTTACGGAACATCAAAGTCCGTTTTTCTGGTCAAGCAGAGTGAGAACGGTGTACGATCGCCGCCATCAATGATCTATCAAAAGCTTCGCGAACTGAATATGAAATGACCAATTGCGCTCCAAGTTTCAAATAGACATAAGAGATATATACGAAATTTCAATTTTTAGACCAATCACTTTTGCCATACAGTTTATTTCTTGTTCACTTGTCGTACCAAAAGAGTATGAATAAGCTATCGTAATTTTAACTTTTTTGCTATAAAAATAAGGTTGATTTTTATTTTTTAATTGTTTCATGAACATCAATTTATTGCAATTTGTTTTTAGAATATAAACTATTTCCTGTTAAAGGCGTACCGTCGCTCGTTTCGCTGGATGATGTCATTCTGAGCTTTCAAACGTGTTGTTATAATGATTTAAAGCCCATATTTAAAAATATTTGCATTCAATTTTTACCATTGAACGGATGTCGTCATTTTATTACATTCAATAGGATAATAATAAATATGTATAAATTGATTTCATCCACGACAAGAAAGCTTAGAGTATCTTTGAAGTATCGGATTTAAATCAAGATAATCCGAAAAGAACCAAAATTATCGACATAGTCCAAAGCATTGTTGTGCTGAATCGTATAATCAGTCAGTAGGTTTTCCCAGAACCGTTGACCACTGGAATAAACTAGGTTGGGTGGGAGGGGGGCAGTTAAAGAAAGAAAATAGATAGCATCGGAGATAGTATCAATACTCCTAGCTTAGAACTAGCGGATGATGAATACAGCACAGGTATCACTCAAACTGGACATATTATTTTTTCAAAAAGTAACTGCGCACGAAATTTGAATCACTGAAAGTATATGAAACAATCTTTGCGTACCAGTTACTTCTCAACTTCAAAACATTACCTGATAAACTGATTTATTCTTAAAAGAAATATATTACAATTATAAATTTTCCTAACAACCCTTCACTGCAGGTGGATACACATAATTTATTCAAATGAATCTCACGAAATTTTCACTGCGCGAAGTCTAGCAGGCCCCTGGGCGTCGTTGTGCAATTCTTTTAACTGCACCAAAGAGGTCTTATCGCAATCTTAATGGAAACACCAAAAAGGCGAATTGGTTTATAAAGAACTTCCGTTTTTTAATACTTACAATTTGGACTATATTCATGTTGGTAAAATGTACGTGTGTAGTTCGTATTGTACAATACTTAGACACAATTACTTTCCTAAATTTTATTTAAATCAGTGAAATATGCAGAAAGAAACAAATTATTGTTGGGACTTATTATATTAATAACAATCTCATGCGTAAGTGTCTATATGCAAATATTTTTTACTTAAGATCGTAAAGTGACCGTCTTATTCTTAAAATGAATGTTTGTACCCACCGAGTTAATCGAATTTTGTTGAGTTTTCTCGTATGGCATCCACGTAAAATAATACTTTTTGGTTATTTAAATACTCTACTATATTAATATTAACTTTATCTATATAATAAATATTAGATACAATTTTAGCAATATAGGTGAATGTGAACTTATGTAAATTCAATATTCAATTGAATATATAATTATAATAACATTAGCCTATCAAAACAATCTTCACGGAAGTACCTCAGCCCGTAAATAAGATATGGCATTATCGTGTTATTTTAATTTCTTCTCGCATTAATCATCGCGAGTGTCGTAGCCATTTATAACGGGTACTTTTTAATTTGTAACAGCAGAGGGAGGGTTGCCGATTATTTATGTTGGAAAAGCTGTTGAAAAAAAAAACTGTATAAATATTTTTGTCATACTGTGATTATATTTACTTTTCATATTCAATTGAAATTGACGTACATAAAATTAGTTTTTTTTTAGCTTCACGCTGTATCACGCACATTGTTACATTACAAATGGCAAAGGGAATCTAGGAGCTAACTAAAAACGTTACCATAGCGAGGAAATGTAATGTATTTTAAAAATGTATTTTCCCCGTCTAGGAAATCAATCCACAAGCGTCGTGCTTACAGTTGCACGGTTGTACCTAAGCCACGATAGTCTCAACATTAAAATAAATTAGTTAATAAGAAGAGATACTCATATATCTAAAATGTAATCTTTTATTTTATTTATATGTATTCTTATTAACTTAACTAAACTATTTATGAGTTAACTATTTAAGATTTAACTATTTAGGAGTTACTTATATATAAAATGTAATTTAGTGCTTTTATTTAAATTAAAGAAAATAGTTGTTTTTGGCTTAGTACCCAAATATTAGAAAATAGTAAGCACAGTATATTTTAATTTTCATTTTAATTTTATAAATGCGATTTATTATATTGTTAAAAAGTAATTACCATCTATGGAATTAGTATAACTATTAATATGTATATGTTAGATAATATTTTTATTTTTTGTCATAGCATTAGGGTAACTACATATTTTGGAATATACAGACATATTTTGGAATATACAGACACAATCTACATAAAAGATCTTTGACACTTCCATAATGTTATACACCTAATTTTGAAACTTTACCCTCCACTTATAAATCAAACTGCAAAAAATCCTATTTTTTATTTTATTTTAAAAATATTTACCTATATTTTATACTCATTTTAATTAACAGTAAAGTTTTTGAAAATTTCCCCAAATATTTTAAAGCATATGGTATCACTACTGTAGGTGTAGGCGCCTTCTTTGTCAACAAAGCATTGTGGGCTATTTTACGATGTCATAAATCTGTGAGCGTTATGATCTCGCGATAATCA
>DWMZ01002763.1:0-13648 GCA_018249855.1 Eueides tales michaeli | reverse complement strand
GTAGAAAACCCAATACAATCTAATGCGACACAAAAATCCTGTTCGTAATCGAAAGTGGATACATTGATCCATGTTGGCAATAACAAAAACATGTATGTACGCTAGGACTGTGTTAGACTGATTATGACAAGCTATATAATGCTATATTTTTCTGTTACTAAAGATTTATATTATATTTATAGTATGTTGTAGCGCAGGGGTGGGTTTCATTCCAACAGAGAGAATTCTTAGGTCTGCAACTGAACACGCAATGCCCTACAATCTGACAGATAAAACTATCTAACAGACAGAGGCCACTTACATTTTTTTCTGTTCCACATAAAATTCCCTATAACTAATTTAGTAGACAATAATCACCCACGTAACAGACAACAAAAAACTCAAGAATATATTGCTTATCTGGCAGATAACGGTATCTGATACTATATCAGACAGTGGTGAAACCGGCCCTTGTTCTCTAAAATATTTTGTAGCCAGAATTCTTTGCAAAAAATACTATGTACCTCTCACTATTAGCTAACACAAGATATTTCAGCTAATTTTAAATGCGACGATCTTATCTTATTTGAACAAGGCAAAGATTTTTAGTTTCATACAATTTTTGACAATCTCTATACAAAATGTTACTTAATATCAAACGTTGTACTTACTATGCAATAAAGAAAGGCTTTATGATTACACTCGCATATTTATTAGAATTATCAATTGAAAAATTAATTTTCATTTAGCTTAGATTAAGGTTATGTTTTTTTCTTTTTGAAGTATTCTGTACTTCAAAAATGGAACCCTTATAATACTTTGTTGGCCCCCTGTCCATCTGTCAAGACCTTTTATCTTGAGATTGCGCTGAGATTTCAAGCGGAAATAGACGTCAAATATTTATATATGCATAGTCCTTTAGAGAATAGAAAAAAATAAATATCAAGTCCACACAATCAAGCAATAACAGCATTTATACATAAATTTTGCTATATGTATGAAAGTCAACCCCTTTAATTACATGGTCATATTACATTTACAATTAAATACGGACTCTGACTGTAAACGTGATGGTAATATGCTTGAACTCGTTCGTTCGTTCGATCCGTACTCAAGTGATTTATCTTTACTTTCTTGCTTCGTGTTAATTAGTGAGTGTCTTGACACTCACTAATCAAAACTCGAGAAAGAGAAAAGTTGGTGTCTCAACTCTAGGCTGATTATGCATAATTCCGAAACAAGTTTATTTATATGGATGTTTATATGTTGAATGAAAGGATTCTAGTTGCTACTAGCGTTGAATTTTTGGCATTGCGTGTTAAGTGTTAGAATTAAATCCCACGCATTGTCTCGTTGCCAGAGCTTAAAAAGTATATTATGAATGTTAATATTCTCTTAAAGATTCATTTAAAATTACTAAGAAATAACACTTACATGTACAGTTATAAAAATTTAAAACATACGTGGGAATAGAACAATAGGCAGATTCTAATCTCAATAAATGAGGTCTCAGATCGTTTTGTCTTCGAAACTATAAATTAAAACGTACAAAACAATAGCTATGAATTAATATGTGTGAATGTACCGGCGTTTTTGATGCGCAGTTAATTGGTTGTTGTCTTTGATGAGTGATTTCTATTATGTTACGAATGGTGTCTATAATGAGGCCAGTCGTGGCGCAGTGGCACAAGCGTGTGACTGTAATCGATAGGTTGTGGGTTCGATCCCCACTCGAGGAAATGAAATATTTAATATTTTCAATTTAAATATTTAATGTTTCATTTCTTCGCTCTGGTAACAAGGCAAATGCGCGGCGTTGAGTTCCGCCAATCAACAAGCAATGCCTCAAATTCGACGGAAAGTGGGGAACGGAAGTGGAACGGAGTGTCTTAACACTAGGTTACTAAGTTCCCTCTGTCTACCCTGCCATATGCGGGATACAAAAAAAAATTGATTGATGTTTTTCTGTGATGAAATAAAATTTATTAAAATTTTAGGCTGTTGTGGTGCAGGGGCGCAATATTTAGGTACAAGCCAATCTGATTTAAGCGTGAAGCAGGAAACAGAGTGTCTTTACTCTACTTTCTCTATGTAGGTATGTCCCAGTGTATACTGTGTAAAGCTAAAACAAATTTTAAAGATGTACTTAACATCTATATATCACCCATACATTCTACAATTTTATTGAAAAAGTCAGTATGAATAATAACCTGTAACTTCTAAGCTATAAATAATTTTATCAGCAAGATTCTTTTACGTATCAGTAAAAATTACATTTTTCTGTTTCACAGTTTCACTTTGTTGGTCATAGTTCCAAAATTTCTTATATTAAGAAAAAAATACGTCAGTTTCTCATCAGGTTGATTGATAATTAATTTTATAACATTTAAGATAATCTGAATAAGTCACTATAATTATAGGATGAAGTCAATCAAAATTTGTTAGTTATAATTTGTTATACAAAAAAATTCTGGAAAATGTTAATTTAAGACCAAATGCTGGGTATGAACAAACAACCAATACATAGTAATAAGAGGCTTAAAACAAAATTGGAGAAGAAGACCAAAATTGAATCAAACCCTTGGAAAAGTTCTTGCAGTCCTTTAAGTTAAAACCAAAATTGGCCTTTTAGAGGGGGTCAACCCTTCCACAAAAGAACTTGTTTTGAAAGAATTGCGACTGAGAGTACATACTCAAAAATATATATATCATTAAATATTATTTTAGTAAGAATATTTGTATATATTACAGTTACAAAAAGAAAAAAAATATTTGTAAAAGAACAAAAATATAGCACAGATTGCGCATTCAAACCGTAACCTTACTAAAAATGTGTTGTAACCAACGTGGCCGAATCTATTCAGCTTTATAGTGTCTCCTCATCTCTATATCTTATACGATATTATTGAAGTTAAGTATAGATGGCAAAAAAAACGTGAAATTGCTTCTAAGGTATTTTTTTGTGTAAAAAAAAACCAGGCATACACTTTTTTACTATGGGGTACATGTGTTCATCGTTACCAGTTGTCGCGGTAACAGTCAAACGCTTATACACCCTGCGCCACTACCCCGTAAGTCATATTACAAACGATTTACGTAATGTAGCTTTACCCTCTTCAATAAAATTGACTGTTCAACGCAAAAAAAACGGAAATCGTACTTTTTTTTTAGCTTCACGCTGTAACCCGCACAAGGCAGGGTAGGCAGAGGGAACCCGGGAACCTAGTGTTAAGACACTCCGTTCCACTTCCGTTCGCTACTTTCCGCCGAATTTGAGGTATTGCCTGTTGAGTGGAAAGTCAACGCCGCGCTTTGCCTTATTACCAGAGCGAAAAAATGAAATATTAAATATGTAAATTGAAAATATTAAATATTTCATTTCCTCGAGTGGGGATCGAAACCAGAACCTGTCGGTTGAACAGTCACACGCTTGTGCCGTTGCGCCACGACAGTCCTCAGAAATATTTCGTAGTAGATCCTGAGATTATCACTCACTCACTTAGCTTCACGCTGTATCCCGCACATGGCAGGGTAGAGAGAGGGAACTTGGGAACCTAATTTTAGGACAATCCGTTTCTTTCCCCACATTCCGACACATTTGAGGCACTGAGTTGCGAACTTCAACGCCGCGCTTTTGCCTTGTTACCAGAACGAAGAAATGAAAATATTAAAAACTAGCTATTAACCGCGAGTTCACCCGCGTTCATTATTTTGGTCATAGTGACTTACACATAAAAGATAGATATATGCTGTCGCGAACTTTTATTTAGAACTATTTAAGATAAACAATCCTATAGTAATTATCTTTGTGTAACTCCAATGATTAAAAAAGTTGTTTTTAAAATCGGTTTTCCCATCTTCGAGTAATCTGAGGAACATACGTATTAAGAACCTCTTCCTTTTTTGCAATCGGTTAATAAAATGACATGGTAGTCAGATACAGATTTCCCAATTGCGTTATTATACGAAATAACCGCATCAGTGTCTTTCAAATTTGAGGGTTGCCCTCGATTTGTCCAGGATTCCATCATCAGATCCTGATCTCCTTACCATGGGACCAATTGTGAAATATACCCTCTCGAACAAAAGAAGAATTTTGAAAATCGGTCCACCCATCTTCAAGTAATCGGGGAACATACATAAAAGTACCTCCTTTTTTATGTCGGTTAAAAATCCCTAAAAATTTTAATTTATTACGTTATTCTGATATCGAAGCTATATTACTGCAAAGTTTCATGAAAATCTGTTCAGTAGTTTTTGCGTGAAAGAGTAACAAACATACACACATCCGTACAAACTTTCGCATTCATAATATTAGTAAGATTTCATTTCCTTGAGTGGGGATCGAACCTGCAACCTGTCACGTATAAAATCACACGCATATACCCCTGCGCCACGACATGCCTCAGATTCTAACGTCACAATAATAATATATCTATAGATAAGACTCACTTGAAATGGAATTCGAAGGCCTTTACATTTTTATATATGCACCATTTCATATTCATAGAGTTATCAACATGTCAATATGTTATTATTAATATTATATATTACGATGTAATTACAACCGGTCGTTATCAGCTATGTATAGTTGATAAACTAATTATTTTATGCTTTCCTGGTTTCTTGTAAATTCTTTGTGAAAATTTTACATATGTATGCATAATATATATATAAATATGTATAGATATATAGATTACGTGTGTTTTTTTTAGGTGTTCACAGTATTGTGCACGTGGCAGGGTAGGTAGGTAACTGGGGAACCTAATGTTAAGTTCCTTTCCCCACTTTTCGACGAATTCTGAATGCATAAAGTTGCATTGATTGATATGCAGAACAAGACTGCGAGTTGTTCAAAACGTCAGGAATACAAAAATATTTATGAAAAAAAAAAATATATACGATTAATCTGGTTAAAATTTATCACTCAAAAGAACTGACGACAAAAGACTGTAAACGCTACAGTTGTGGGTTCATATCTTGCGAAAAATTAAATATTTCATAGTTCATACACTATGGTAACGAGGCAAAGCGTGGCGTGTGGGTTGTTTCCCCTCTCAACATGAAATTATTTCTGCGGAAATTGGGAAGAGAAAAGAGAGAGGAAACTCCGTTTCCATAATGAGAACTTTATGGAAACGGAGTGTCCTTACACTAACTTCCCAGATTCCCTCTGCTCACCACGGCATACAGAGTGAAACTAAGAAAAGTTTTATTTATAACTTGAAGTTGCTTTTTTTTGTGTTTAATATTAAAATTGCAATAGCATTGAATGCAATTTGTTCAAACTGGATTTAAGTGCGTCGTTCATATAATATAAGGATATAACTAAATAATATGTAACCTTCATTTTATATAAATAAAATTTTACAATATTTTGGGTAATAAGGCAAAGCGCGGCGTTGCCTTCCGCCACTCAAAAGGCAATGCCTCAAATTCGGCGGAAAGTGGGGAACGGAAGTGGAATGGAGTGTCTTAACACTAGGTTCCCTCTGCCTACCCTGCCTCATTCAGACATTCCTCCACTAGGTGCTCAATTTTGAAACATTTCGTATGGAGTGACGGAGTTCAACGCCGTATTCTGCCTTTTAGTACAGGAAAATGAACAAATCCTGCAATACGAACAACACTACTGTATGCATCACAGTGACCAAATTAGTATAACTACTTTTTAATATACATGTCCAGCAGCTTCACGCTGAATCCCGCGTATCACTCCACTTACAAGCGTGATAATAAAAAAAATATAAAACCCTTACAGTCCAAGAATGAAATTGCTCAGACATGCCATGCCCGAATTTATGTGTTAGCAAACAAAAAAGGCTCCGCCATCGGTTACATTCCCATTGGCAAGCGTCCAACTCGCAATATGCTTCTATCAATCACTATGTATAGAGATACCCACAATTCCTAATATATATAGAGATACTCGTAGGATCGTTGTTACCTTAAACCGACTACAAATAAAAGTGAGCTTCGCAGTTTGACGTGTATGTATGTATATTTGTTCGGTCAAATCGCATCTGGCAGGAATAATTTTTGACTATGGAAATAGAATATTTATTATTTTAATTTATTTGTTCTAGTAACAAGGCAAAGCGCGGCGTTGAACTCCGCCACTCAGCACGTAATGCCTCAAATTCGGCCAAAAGTGGGATCGGAATGGAGTGTCGTAACACTGTTTTCTAGTTGTCTTTGCCTGCCTTGCTATGTACGGAATACGGCTTGAAGATAATAAAAAAAAAAATCTTGATCCCGTTATAATAAGGGCGTTGAGTACCGTCACTCATTACGCTGTCTAGGAAATTGAGTGTCTCAACTCTAGATTCTCTCTGCCTACTCTACTATATACGTAATTCGGCGTGAAACTATTTTTTTTTATTACAAGAATAGAATCACAATCACCTCTCCGGGCGATTTAAATCGAGTGTCACTGCTCTAGTTAAAAGTTTCCAGCAAGTTCAATAGACACACGTCCAATTTGGCTTTGGAAGTACTAAAGACGTTCAATTTACTTCGATTCATCTTGGTTTATAGCAATTAAGTTGTTTTAAATGCATCAATACTTCAAATAAATATTTTTCTTTACTGAACAATTAAAAAAAAACTTTTCCATTTATTTTCAGTTGCACGCTGTATCCCGCATATGGTAGGGTAGGCGGAGAGAGCTTGTGAATCTAGTGTTAAGACTCTCCGTTCCGTTCACTATTTTCTGCCGAATTTGAGTTTCCGTAGCGAATAAATTAAATGAAGAATTAATGAAACCAAAATATTAAATATTTCATTTTCACGAGTGGGGATCGATCGATTTGCGTGTTAAACCAAACAAAGTATTCAGTTTTATAATATTAGTTTGAAAGAATAAATATATATTTTCAATACAAAATATTCACTTTACATTGATAAAAATATACAAAAAAAAAACCGTATTTTAAAGCATACATTTTAAGTTGCACTTGCAACATTCCTTAAAAAATTTTATAACTCGAGCAATTAAATTGTATTAGAAATATGTACATAGTTAAAGCACGAATTGCAAAGGTTTTTATTTACTAGCTACCCTCCCGCGGCTTCGTCCGCTTGAATTATTCGTTTTTATGTACTAATCTCAGTTACTTTCTTGTTCACTTTTAAGAAGATATCTTGACAACAAAAATTTTAACTAAATTAACAAAAATGTTATAGAAGTTTTGCTCAGTTAAATATTTAAAAAATCACATAACTTTTTCATATATTAACCAATATCAATAAAACAAACATTAAATGTTAAGGGAAAGCCGCTATATAATAGTGGTAACTTAACATAGCTTCACGCTGTATCCCGCACGTATCAGGGTAGGCAGAGGGAACTTGGGAACCTAGTGTTAAGACACTCCGTCCCACTTCCGTTCCCCACTTTCCGCCGAATTTGAGGCATTGCGTGTTGAGTGACGGAACTCAACGACGCGTTTTGGCCTTATTACCATAGCGAAGAACTAAAACATTGAATATTTAAATTATAAATATTAAATATTTCATTTCCTCGAGTGGGGATCGAACCCACAACCTGTCAGTCACACGCTTGTGCCGCTGCGCCACGACAGGCAAGGCAGGATAACTACATATAAATCTCTAAAGTTTCTGAGATTAGTGCATACAAACGAACAGACGAACAGACAAAAAAATTAAACTTTAATTAACGTCGCTAACATTTTTTTTATAATATCTTCGATGTACAGTGATCAACTATAGATATATGATAGGTATAGATGTTTTTAAGTAAGACGCGGTACACCGCACCGCATCCAAGGATCGATTCCTAGTCTGGGAAGTGATTATCTTTATATCATTTTTTTCGCCAAATGAATAGAGTTTCGGCACCCAACATACAATGTTTTATGTATGAGTGTTGCATAGAGAACGGAGTAATTTAACATAAGGGTTCTCTAGTTACTCTGGTGTATAATAGCTAGAAGCATATCATGGCATATATAACTAGAGTATGACTGTATACGCGACAGGTTGTGGGTTCAATCCCCACTCAAGGAATTGAAATAATTTTCTCTCTGGAAACGAGGAAAAGCGCGACGTTGAGTTGCTCCACTCAACACGCTATGCAAAAAATGGGTAATGGAACGGAGTGTCTTAACACTGTTTCTAAATTCTCTGTGAAGGTGAAAAAAAAAATAGGTAACTACTTGTTTGATACAGGCCGTAAGTAATTACTTGATTTTCCTGTAATAGGAAGTGCTAATCGTAATTAGAGTAATTTGATTGTGCAATAAGTTATGTATTTGATATTTTTACGGTAATTGAGTTAAATTTGTTTATAAATAATTAGATTTTCGCGTCCTTCTGATAAAATTAAAATCGTCAATTCCATAGTATATGTATCCTGGGAACCTGGGAACCTGATGTGTAGACATTCCGTTCTAATTAACACACTTACGTTCCCAATTTTCTGAAACTCAACCCCTCGCTTTGCCACGTTACCGGGACTAGGCTAGGCTAAATTAAACTCAAATCGCATTATGAGTCAAGCCCAGATTTTAATCACGCTATATACAATTGCCTAGGGAACAGGCCTAGGGAACCTAATATAAAGGCACATCTCAGCGTAAGCTTTTTCCTAAGCCACAAAAATATTTTCTACCCCTGAGCGGGAACCAAACCTGCAACCGTTACCATCACAGTCAAATACCCACTGCGCCATCACCGCCTTAGACACATTTCACATATAAAACTACATAAAGATATTTCTCACAGATTCAATATAATAAAAATAATAACATTTTTATTGGCATAAGTTCTTTTGGTCTTAGTCAAACACTGAATCACTCGACCTTATATAAAGAAAGCAAGGGTGAACGGGTACGTACAAAAATTGTCCATGATGGCACAGAATCGATGATGAACGCGACAGGTTGTTAGTTCGATCCCCATTCGGGGACGTGAAATATATAATATTTTAATTTAAACGCGAAAAAAAAAACGTTTTCTATGACAACATTTTATTTATCTACATGAAAGGCACTTAAAAATATAATCAGGCATTATTATCTAATTACTCGCATACTATCATTTAAGCGTTAAGGTCACAGGTTCAATGCTCAATAATGACATTGACGTGAAAAAAAAAATTGCAGGGCTTTTTATATTCACTTCCAGTATCTTAAAGCTTTTGATTATTAATTTGTAATACAAGGTCATCGTTATAACGAAATGAAAGTGAAATGAAATACGCAGAATTTGTAGACTATTGTTACACTTGTTGGGTATGCACGCGTGGATTACAAAATTACAGTAGGCAGGGGGAACCTGGGAACATAGTGTCAAGGCACTTCCCATTAAGACAGGCATTATTAGCTGTGTGGCGGAGTTCAACGCCGCGTTTTGCCTAATGTTACCAGAATAAGGAAATGCAAATATTCCATTACGTCGAGTGGGATTTGACCCCACATCCTATCGCACTTACAGTCACACAAATATCACGACTGAACTCATGGGTTATTTAAAGCGAATTAAATTGCTCGTCAGCTCATCCTGAAACAGTTTTGATATTGCAAGTTAATTTTTAGTACGAGAAAATAACTCATGGATAATTAAACAAAAATATTTACTTTTATAGAAGAAAGAAGAATATTGGCTGAGTGTGTCTGGCGCAAGGGTACAGGGTCACGTCTGTACCCCCTGTAAGTAACGTCCCCCACGTTGCAGACGTGGAGGACGTTACTTACGTTACTTGATTCTTTTTTTTTTAGCTTCACGCTGTATCCCGCACAAGGCAGGGTAGGCAGAGGAAACCCGGGAATCTAGTGTCAAGACACTCCGTTTCACTTCCGTTCCTCACTTTCCACCGATTTTTGAGGCATTGCGTGTTGAGTGGCGGAACTCAACGCCGCGCTTTGCCTTAATACCAGAGCGAAGAAATGAAAACATTAAATATTGAAATTGAAAATATTAAATATTTCATTTTCTCGACTGGGGATCGAACCCAGAACCTGTCGGTTACAGGCAACGCTTGTACCGCTGCGCCACGACCGGCCTCCTACTTGATTCTCACTCGAGTATTTAATATTTTCATTTCTTTGTCTCTGGTGACGAGGCAAAAAAATTTAATTTCAACACGCAATGAGTTCAGAATTTAGCAAAACGTGGGGAAGTACCTCCATACTAGGTTCCCGAGTTCCCTCCATCTACTCTGCTGGGGAAGTACTAGGGAAGTGTGTAGGGAAGTAATGGGAACGAAGTATTGTAACACTAGGTTCCCAACTTTCCTCAGCCTATTCTGCTATGTGCGGGATACAGTGTGAATATAACAAAAATTATAACATTTTTATTGGCATAGGTTCTTTTGGTCTTATAGAAGAAAGAAAAGTTATTTTCAATTCGATTACAAGTTTATTTATTATTATTGTATTTTCCAACAGATCTTCAGAACAAAGAAACGTATTTCTTCTATTGTAATAGAAACAGTTAAGCACTAGAAAGCGAGACCTTTGATCTTAGGTATAGAAAGTTGTATACTAAAGGCTATTCAAGCTGTTCCTATAGCAACCCTAGATTATCTATGAAAGGCTAATGTTTATATATATAGATATATACATACCCGCGGCTTCGCCCGCTTGATTTACACTTTAATTTACTAATTTCAATTATGTACTTTCTTGTTCTATTAATATTATCACTTTTAAGACAATATTTATACGTTGAAAACTAAAATTTCAAGCTAAATGAATAAAAGTTTTACAGCAATTTTGTTAACTTTCATTTACGTTTTGACGTTATTTTAAATTGGCGTATATTTTTTATTTTTGACCGGTTTTTTTTATCTTCACGCTGTATCCCTCACGAGGCAGGGTACGCAGAGGGAACCCGGGAACTTAGTGTTAAGACACTTCGTTCCACTTCCGTTCCCCACTTTCCGCCGAATTTGAGGTATTGCGTGTTGAGTGGCGGAACTCAACGCCGCGCTTTTGCCTTGTTACCAAAGCGAAGAAATGAAACATTAAATATTTAAATTGAAAATATTAAATATTTCATTTCCTCGAGCGGGGTTCGAACCCACAACCTGTCGGTTACAGTCACGCGCTTGTGCCGCTGCGCCACGACGTGCCACTATAATCTTTCTTTAATACAAACTGAAAGGTGTTTCCAAGAAGGCTAAACGTGACCCTATTAAACTAAGACCTAATAGGTACAGCAATTTTATGAGAAAAACGTATACAAAAATCATTATGTGACCACAAATGACATACAATTTCTTGTCCAATATTAATTATATATTCTAGTTAACTAAACCGGAGTCATTACTGTTTTTTTTTAACTATTATAATAATACCTAAGCTATAATACTCTATACTCAGCTTTACGTTGTACCCCGCATTTAGAAGACTAGGCAAAGGGAACATGGGAACCTAGTATTAAGATACTCCGTTCTGTACCCCACCTCTTCTCTGAACTCAACCCCGCGCTTTGCTTTGTTATCGGAGCGTGGAAATGATAATATTAACTTGACTTAGCTTAACGTAGCTTTACGCTATATCCCTAGCGGGGTAGGCAGAGAGAACGGAGTGCCAGACGCTACGGTCTCCGCATACCTCTTTCGCCTCGTCCACGGTCATTAACCTCTTCATACATGCCCTCCGGGGCGTCCTCATGCTTTTTACGTGACCTTACTCCAGTATCGTAGATACTGTGTTTTCGAAGGTCAATGGAGGTTTCCCGCTACCTCTCTTACCAAAATGAAAATATTAAATATTTCATTTCCTTGAGTTAGGATGGAATTCACAACCTGCCGTTAACAGTCACACGCTTGTGCCGCTGCGCCATAACAACTTCTAAACTATAATAAATACGAAATTACGTAGTTAGTTTGCTTGGACGCACCAATCTCAGGGACTGCTTGTAATTGAGAAATCCTTGTTTTCTCTTCATGTTTGTATATTTCCAATAGAAGGGTGATCTACATTACTAAGGGGTATGGTTGAAATAAAATGTATTTCTAGCTACATAAGATTGAAAAAAAATCTCTTTTCTAGAATAGTGGCAGGGAAGACAGGGGGAACGGAGGAATTTAGTGTTCCCAATTGAACACTTACTCGTTACCCTCGTTACTCAAATTGAAAAAAAAATATTTCGTTTTTCTGAGTAGAAATAGAACTCACAACTTTTGCATTTGCAGTGGCAATTTTATTTAAATTAGTATAGTTTTTTTTGGCTTAGTTCACAAAACCCCACGTTGTCTCGAAAATTGAATGGGAAGTGGGGTACGAAGTGTCTTAACATTAGGTTCCCTCTGACTATCCCGCAGTGTCGAAATGTACGTAAAGATGATTATTTGCCACCGGATGTATTTTATCTAACAATGTATTCTGAATTATTTCAATAAATAATATCTGTAAGTGGGAAATGAATAGAATAGAATAGGTTCCCCAGGTTCCCAGGTTCCCTGTATTTTGTTATATATTGGATACATTTTAGTATCATTTAAGCCCTGCATATACAAATTTCATTTTATAAAATAATTGGTAACATGAGTTTGCGATACCCAGTCCCTTATCGATGAAGTAGTTAAACAACAAATGGTTGCACGTTAATCAAAATTGATTATATATATTGAATAATAAATTAAGGCGTAAACCTTCAATTATTTTGGGCCACGAAATGTATACTATTCTTGGCTTCTATTTTATTTTTCTAGAATAACAAAGAAAATAATATGAGGTCTTTCGTAGACACAAGTCACAAGTGTGTGACCGACAGACAGACAGATTCTGTGTTCAATACCCATTATCCTCTAGAGCAGTGTTTTTCAATTTTTTTATATACGCGACCCCTTTACAAAATGAAAAATTCTCAAGACCCCTTTAAGACACATACAGCAAAACTTTATTAATTCAAATGAGTATGTTTACGATTTTCTCTAATTTGATACCTATCTACAAGTAGGCTACCCCTACCTACGGGAAAGAGGTCTGATTTATATGTATGTATCTATAAATAAACAAACACATCCTTCTCTTTTAATTTCCCGTTTGCCGTCGATCAACCGAATA
The DNA here is from genome assembly GCA_018249855.1 of Eueides tales michaeli. Taxonomy (NCBI): domain Eukaryota; kingdom Metazoa; phylum Arthropoda; class Insecta; order Lepidoptera; family Nymphalidae; genus Eueides; species Eueides tales. The sequence goes on along the minus strand of DWMZ01002763.1, from coordinate 632 downwards.
AGGCTTCGCGACCCCCCAGGAAAATTCTGCGACACCCCTAGGGGTCGCGACCCACAGTTTGAAAAACACAGCTCTAGAGGGATGAAATATTTAATATTTTCATTTCCTCGCTCTAAAGACACAAGCCTTTCTTCACGCTGGTAATAAGGCAAAAAACGCGGCGTTGAGTTCCGCCACTCAACACGCAATGCCTCATATTCGGCGGAAAGTGGGGAACGGAAGTGGAACTGAATGTCTTAACACTAGGTTCCGAGGTTCCTTCTGCCTATCTTATCAAGTGCGGTATACAGCGTGAAGCTAAAAAATAAATAAATAAAAAAAATAAGCCAAAGGGTAGCGTTGAGTTTCGCCAGTAACTACACAATGCCTCTAAAATTCAGTGGAATATGAGGAACGGGAGTTTCTTATTCAGTAAAATGTCTTAACACTTTCCAGGTTCCTTCTGGTTACCAAGATATAACGGGGTACATCGTGAAGCTACAAATAAGGAGCATTTGGTCAAGAATCCGATCGCTGCGGAACTTAACACCGCGTGTAACTTCCGTTACATTATAACTGTACATTATGATCCAATCAACGTGCTCCAAATTTTAATTCCATATAATAAAAGCCAGAATTCTCTTTAAATTTGC
>DWMZ01002762.1:0-13650 GCA_018249855.1 Eueides tales michaeli | reverse complement strand
ATATATATATATATATATATATATATATATATATATATATATATATATATATATATATATATATATATATATATATATATATATATATATATATATATATATATATATATATATTGTGTTAAAAGTGATAACTTTATTAGAACGAGAAAGTAAATGAGGTTAGTAAATAAAATAGTGCAAATCAAGCGGGCGAAGCCACGGGAGTTCTAGAGACTCTAGTTAAAAATAAAACTTAAAAAGAAATTTCCTTCATTCAAATAAACAACCGCATTTCATACAAAATTATAAAATTTTATTTTTAAATTTCTTGTATTGTTGATTCTATCCAATCCCTAGTTACTGGCAAGGACACCCTATTGAACACGGTTGGGCTTGTATCTGAGGAACAGTCCTCAGAAATCCATCCCGAAGTGATACCCCAAAGGTGTTGGTTCAACGTCACTGGGGCGCCAACGTCAGCCTAAAAAATTAATGAAGTTATTATAGAGACTGCCTTTAGACTGCCAAAACTTATTAGTAAATCTGTATATACATATATACGGCAAACGGCAAAAGGTTTTAATAACAATTTCCCTATATTACTATATGCTCACTATACAATAATTCAACATGCTCACTATACTATGTTTCAATAGTTAAACACTCATACATTGAAAAGTTATTTCTATGTTAGACAATCCATATATCGATGAAGTTTATTATAGATAGAATTTATTACAAGACAATAGTGGTATACACTATTCTGAGTTGTTTTTGTTTCCGGAGGAATTGGGAACCTAAGGTGAAATCTAGCGTATTTTAGTCAGTCAGTAAAAAATATATCGGTATACGTACCAAACAAGGCGTATGTTGAAGTACAATAGGCTCTAAGCACACCACTGATCTACCACATGTATAGTTATATTTTTCTATTGTCTCAACACAGTTCTTACGTGGAATCACATTCTGGATAGAAACCCGTAAATTATTTTGTTTTACACGTTCTTTTGCTGTATTTGAAAGTAATTTGTTGTTAACCTGCAATATCGGAAGTATTTAAAATGTTTTTTTTTATTTCTTTTAACCTATATTATATTTGAAAATATCTTTTAATGTTCTATAATTTTTTTTTATACTAACGGCAGAGACAAGCAAAGGACTTGTACGGAATCTATGAAAAGTACATTCAAAATTGTATAATTCTTTTTTTTATTTTTTCAGTTTCACGCATCAATCCGCAACTGGCAGGACAGGCACTTCTGTTCCCCACTTTCTGCCGAATTTCAGGCATTACGTGTTGATTGGCGGAAGTCAACGCTGCGTTTTGCTTTATATCATTGCGAAGAAATGATATAAAGCAAAACATTAAAACATTCAAAATTTAAATTAAAATTATTTAATATTTTATTTCATCGAGTGGGGATCGAACCCACAATCTGCCGATTACAGCCACAAGCTTGTGCGCTTGTGCCGCTGGGCCACAAAAATGCTCAACGACTAATAATTTTATGTATAAAACTACATAAAATTATTGTATTTTCGTAGTCAGATAGTTTATTAAAAAAATATCTATACAAAGTTTTTTGATAACAAGGCATAGCGTAACACTGAGTTCCACCACTCGACACACAATACCTCCAGAATTCGCCGGAATGTGGGGAAAAAAGTGTCTTTGTAGGATTGGAATGTTCGATTGGGGAACCTGGGAACTTAGTGTTCCCAAGTTCCCCTCACCTACTTCTCCTGCTATGTGCGTGATACAGCGTGAAGCTAAAATAATCTATTTGGGGTACTCCAAGAAATGTTTTGCTAACACTATCATTATATAAACTTTAAACTCACGATCAATCGAGACCAATAAGTAGTTTGGAATTTTGCATTTAAAATTTGTCCTTTCTTTGGAGTTATCGATATTGGTAATATATGATCGTCTGTAATTGTCAGTGGCTTGGCAATCCTCAGTAGCGCCAAGTCATTACTTGGCCTCATATTTATGTACCATGGGTGAATAACGATTTCCTTTATGGGGACCAAAATGCCACCTTTCTTGTTGTTTACTGATCCAATTCGAGCTTTCAATAACTTAGTAGAATCTAGAAGGCTGTTGTAAATAAATAAACAAAATAATGAATTATAAATTATTATGTCGTGGCGCAGTGGTACAAAACGTGCGACTGTAACCGACAGGTTGTGGTTTCGATTCCCCCTCCAGGAAATGAAGTATTAAATATTTTAAATGTTTAATGTTTTCATTTCTTCGCTCACTCAATACACAATGCCTCAAATTCGGCGGAAAGTAGGGAAAGGAAGTGGAACGGAGTGTCTTAACACTAGGTCCAAGTTCCCTCTGCCTACCCTGCCATGTGCGGGATACAGCGTGAAGCTGAAAAAAATATATATATTAGTATAAAATAAATAAATAAAAACAAATTAGCCTCATTCTGTGTCCACCACATGGCAGAGTTGCCTACCCTTAGGGAACCTAGTTTTAAGACATTTCGTTCCGTTCTCCACTTTTCGCCGAATTTAACGCATTGCGTGTTAAGTAGCGGAAATGAACGCCGCTAAACAAATTATTTGTACAACAAAAACAAATAAACAATGTCTCTGAGTATTTAATATGCATAATGTAGGTAATATTATGAACAAAATATCCTTTTTATCTCAAAAATACTTCTAAAAAATAAAAAAAAAAACTGAAATTTTAATAACCCTTACTTATAAAATGGACCAGCGGCAGTCAGTATCCATTTCTTATCTATCAATGCTCCGGATGCGTAATGCGATCCTTTTCTTTGAATTGAGACTGTATACGAATAGGAATTATAATTCTGAGATCTTGTAACAACATTTGTACGGGGTTTTGTATCTTCAATACTGTCTTCTGAAACATCATTCTTTTTAATTCTAAAAATATTAAGGTAACACGGCAAAGCGCGGCGTTGAGTTCCGCCACTCAACACGCAGTGCCTCAAATTCGGCTGAAAGTCGGGAACGGAAGTGGAACGGAGTGTCTTAACACAGGGTTCCCGGATTCCCTCTGCCTGCCTTGTGCGGGATACAGCGTGAAGCTAAAAAAAAATATTTTCCCGTAAACATGAAATTGGTTAAACAGTAAGATAGTGAATGTTACTGATTGCACTTTTTATTTTTTAGGGTAGGAGGGACCCTGGGAACTTAGTAATAAATCCGTTCCCATCAAGATATTTTTGGTCCCCATTTTCCGCTGAATTAAGAAAACATTGCGTGTTGAGTAAACAATTAAAAGTAAAATATTTACCGCTGGTATCGTTTTTCAGTTCTTTCAGCGCTAATTGTAACAATTTTTCTTTTAAATTTCTATTAAAATCTTCAGCAGTTTCTGACTCTATGGATTTTGTATCACCTTCGTCTGATACGTTGTCTTGTTCGTCCTCAGCTCGTATTAACATTATGCATAGTACTACGATAAATAAATAATGGAATTTAATAAAATTAAACATTTTATCATGAATCACACAATCATTTTGATTTCCGACTAAAGTGAAATTCGTAAAGCAAATCTAAGCTATAATTAAGAAACAGGTGTTAAATATATGAAATATGAAAAAAAATGAACAATACCCAATTCAATAGATAAAAGAAACAAAAATGAAGATTAAAAAAGAAAAAATCGTAGGACTTGTGAGAACAATGATTTTTAAGTGTTTTGTAGAGTGGTTAAACATAAACTATACTAATAAATGATTTTTAGGTGTAATTTATATATTAAAGAAAAAACAACATATTAAAATTTTAAAAATATTTTATGAAAATAAGCTGTAAAAATTATATAAGCGAATGGTTTAATTAACTAAAGCGGTTGGACCGTGTCCGATAGCCGCAAGATGAGTCCTGCTACGTTTAAATTATTATTATAGAGCTATAAAAAATATTGTTCTTTTTTTTCTTTTTTCTCTAAATTACTTGCGACTTATTAGGCATCGAATGAAACAGTCCGGAGAGATTTAAATAATTTTAAATTAAAATTAATAAGATTTTTTATTCCTGGATAATCATTTTTTTTGATATTTCGTACCTCGGAAAAAAACGAAACCTTTTTTTTTACTTTGTTATCAGTCTGTTGGTAATTCAAGATAATTTGTTTCGAGATTGCCCGGAGGTGTCAAATTGAAATGAATATAAAGTATTTAAGTACTAATTCTTTAGAGTATAGTAAAATAAAGCTTTTAAGCGAAATTCTCCGCTTAATTAAAATATAAAGAGTACTTATATCCTGTAAACTTACTCTTACGTAGTCTTGCATGAAGCGAATGAGTTATTAATAACAAATTAATAATATAAACAACAGAATCAAGTGAGGAAATTGGAAAATTATTAATGTTATGTGGAAAAAATCATTACACAGTATACAAAATGAAGGCATAGGCCCTCTCACTTAAGTTTGTCATGTTTACTGACTACGTAATTAAAACCTGTATGGTAGTGGTATTTCCATAGGTAATTATTATATTTGGTGAAAACTTGTAATATAAATAAGTAAAAATGGTCCGGTAAATTGAAACTTATATTATATTCATTTTTTTATGTTCACTCTGCAGGGTAGCAGAGAAAAGTTGACAACCAAATGTTAAAACACTCCGTTCCTTTCCCTAGTTTACGCCGAATTGAGGCATTGTGTGTTGCGTTTCGGAACTCAACACCGCGCCTTGCCTTGTTACAAGAGCAAAGAAGTGAAACTACTAAATATTTCATTTCTTCTAGTGAGGATCGATCGAATCTATAGCGTTTACAGTCACACAATTATGCCCATACAATAATTAACATTTACTAAGTCGGTTACCAATGACGCAACTAACACCTGTACTAATGTTTTCATAAATATTTCCCTTTTGTGAGATTTAACAATATGTGTTTAGAATTTTTCCAAACATGAAATGAGAAATGCAATCTTAGTTTTACGTCAGTCTCAAGAAAGACTAAAATGTGAAGTAATGGGGTCAAGAACAATATTAATTTTAACTTTTATTTTAGTTTATCCCCTTGAGTTATATAAAAGTGGTAAGTTGATGTTATTTAGACCCCTATCAGGTTGCAGCTTCATATTTAAAATATATATATAAGACTATTGTAGATAGACAGGTACGGCTTGAAGCCTGTCGTGGAGCAGGGATCCAAACATGTGACCGTAAAGGCGACAGATTGTAGCTCAATCTTAACACGAAGAGAAGAAATATTTAATGTTTTGAAATGAAATATTTTCTAATTGCACTTTTTTCACTCTGGTAACAAGGCTTGCGTGGCTTTGATTTTTTTTACTCAACACGCAATGCTTGACATTAGGTGAAAAGTCGGGAACGTAACTAAGTATAAGACACTAGGTTGCCTTTGCTTTGCCTGTCAAGTACGTGATACAATGTGGAGGTGTAAATAAAAATGAGGCCATAGCCTCCTAGCATATATAGTTTAAAAAAAAACTCAATAATCTATTTCTAGACCAAGTGGTACCGCCTACTCTTATAGTGATCACTATTCCTGGATATCCTTTGAAGATATCACTATTTCTGGCTCCACCTGAGAAGAGCTCGATGATATCATATTTTAGTAAAGTCCACGCAAAATTGCCTCAGCTTTCAGTTTTATATATTTAATTACGTAATCAAAGTTACATATTTACAAGTCGTTTAATAAAAGAGTGTTACAAAATTGCGGCTGTGGAGAGCCACACGGCAAGGGAGGCAGAGGTAACGTGGAAACCAGCTGTTAAGGCACTCGAGTTTATGGCATTGCGTGTTGAGTGTTATCAAATTATTAATTTCTATCAGCATTTAATAATTCCATTTCTTGGTTCTGGTAACAAGGCAAAGCGCGGCGTTGAGTTCTGCCACCCAACAAGCCTCAAATATGGCGGAAAGTGGGGGAATTGTCTTAAAAGGAACAGAATGTCTCTACACTAGATTCTTTAGTTCCCTCTGCCTACCTTGCCATGTGCAAGACAACGTACAAAAATGTTTTGTTGCACAAAATAAGAGTAACTAGTTTTCGTAGAATCTACAACACTAAAAGAAGAATTGGAATGTGAGTTCCCACCAAAGATGGAAGAGGATTTAACTCACGTAAGAAGAAAAAGGCTAACCACAGCGACTGGCCTCGTTTGTCTGGAGGATTATCCTTACACTGTTTCTATAAGGTTGGGAATATAGAAAAATAAGTATTTTCGCCGCGTGATTCCGGCTTAGAATAGGATCACTCTGGTACTGATGGTGTCGTAAGAGGTGACTAAAATATGTGTGGGAGACTCACGTTGTCAGCAAGTCTCGTTTGCCTTGTATTTTCCATAGCAAAATTTGTTTTAAAAAAAGTTTCGCCTTTACAGCCGGTACAACTGTTGACTAAGCGCTACGGTTGTAGGTTTGAGTTCTATCAATCATTTTCATTTCCTCGCGCTGATGGCAGTTACAATATGCGGTGTCGAATTCCACTAGTCAACAATAAATATTTTTTTATTGGAAGGTCCTATCTACTTACAGCGAGAAATTGTTAATTTTGTCTGAAAAGTTTTTTTTAATGATTTATTATTTGAAATTTTCCTAAGTTTAAAATAATAAAGCACTAAAAAAATTGTATATATTAAGCGCAATTATATGAGTATTAACGTATAAATAATAAAACGTACAAGACTGAAAGTGTGCGTTCTGCACAGAAAAATTTATTGGACTTAAGGAACTATACAATTCAATATTCCTATTTCATACAATAATAGACTACGGCATAAAATTTGACATTTTTCTCAGACATTAGTTTATGTACTGTTAACACTTGTATTTTGTGTCTATAAGAAGTGTCACTTTGTGAGTGTACAGACACACTTGACACTTGACGATAATGAGATGCTTTAATTAAGCGCGCTGCAGTGTAGTGTAAGTGTCAAAGCGGTTTGAAGACATTTTCTTACACTAGACATTTGGACACAACGTATTCATACAGCGGCTAGTACCGATACTTATTATTAAGTCACAATTTTTGCAAATAAAAATTAAAAAATAGAGAATCTAAACGCTAAGAGTGCTTGGGAAGTGAAAATTTGAAGGAAAATAAAAAGGAAACTTCTATTTTATATCCTAAATTTTACGTAAACATGGCTGCTGGAAACAATAAGTGTTATAAAAATAACTATTTTTTTCTGATCTATAGATTTCACGGTAAACATTGGTGTGGTGGTGCCATTGTTGGAAGTCAGTGGGTTTTATCTGCTGGACAATGTTTTGACTAGTGAGTTCATGTATTTTTTTAATTTAGCTACACGATGGAACGAATCGTGGTAGCCTAGTGTTTTGACACTCTGCTCTAATTAAAACAGTTCTGTTCTTTACTTTCTCAGAACTAGCAAAGAAAATTAAAATATTAAATATTCCATTTTCCCGAGTGGGGATCAAACAATCTATCACATGCCGGTGTCCCTGTACCAGAACAAGCCTCAACCTCAGTCGTAACCGTAGTCGAAATATCTAAGAGGTGTGTATGATATAAGACATATTTTGAGTGCTCGAGGTAATTTTACTATCAAAACTACAACACAATTAGTACAACTGGTTACATCCAAATGAAAAATACTAAATTTAAAAACGTATAAAAATTTTAACGACGCAGGATTTGAACCCGCGCCTTTTGGAAACTGTCCAAGCGCTCTGACTACTAAGCCATTCGTTCTTGGACAGTTTCCAAGAAGCGCGGGTTCAAATCCTGCTTCGTTCAAATTTTTATACGTTTTTAAATTTGGTATTTTTCTTTCCTAAGTGTGGAATAACACGTTAAAAATAGTAAGAATACATCCAAATGACTTGAGCGTCTTAAGGCTTAAAAGGGAAAGGGGGGAATGAAGGCCTATAGCCTTCTCGTTAAGGGGACTATTTTTTCTTTTTGAACTAGTAGTTCCTGAGGTTAGCGCGTTCAATAAAATAATAAACACCTCACATAATAAACACCCACCAGATAATGAAACTGGATATAGACTATTTTATGTAATGATATAACAAAAATCTAAATAGGTAGTACTGAAAAACCAAGTGCAGAGCACTTTGCCTCGCTTTGAGACAACGTACGAGTATATACTTTAAATACAGTTCTTAACACTTACTTTAATATTTTTTTTCTTTTTTCTCTATTCCTGCATGATTATCAGCGCAGGCAAAGGGAATTGAGTCATGATTTTCTGCTAAAATTCGAGATATTGCGTGTAGAAGTCAACGCGTGGCACAAAATTTCGTTTCTAACGTAACAAAAAAAAAACAAATTTGGCAGCGGGTACTAAGCGGAACTTCTTCGCCTGCCGTAATCTGGATACAGCGTGAAAGTATAAATAAAAGTATAAATGTTACAGTGTAACCAAAGAAGAAATCACAGTTCGAACGGGATCCGTATTTAGAGACTACGGCGGCAGGATATTATCAATAACTGAAATTCAGCGCCACCCCAGCTACAGGACAGACCAGTATTATCCTGAACATAATCTGGCTTTAATTAAGGTAGATTTTTCGAAATTTATTTTGTTAGCAAGGCAATCAGAGGCAAATGTTGAGATTCTCTGTTCCCCAGGGTTCCCCAGAGTACAAGGCGCGTAAGTTTCTGTAGTGCAGATTTGTTGAGTGGCCTAATTTAACGCCGTACCAAAGTCATTTCTTACCAGAGTGGGAAAATATAAATAATTTATTTACTTGAGTGAAAATACGATTTTTTTATTTCTTTTTTCAGCTTTCCGCTGCATGCTGCACATGGCATAGTAGATGGAGAAAACTTGGAAACCTAGTGTTAGGAACATAGTTCTGTTCCCTAATTTTCGTCTCATTTAAGGCGTTACGAGTTAACTGGCGGAACTTCGCCTTGTTACCAGAGCGAAAAAAATAGCATATTAAATATTTAATTCGAAAACATTAAATAATTCATTACTTCGAATGGAAATCAAACCCGCAACCTGTCATTCACACAGACAGGTCACCGATCTCTTAATAACATATTATATACCATTAATGCTTTATTTTCAGCTAAGTATTCCAATATTACTCAACAGTCGAGTACAACCGGTGGCACTTCCTCAAGCTGATGTGAGCATTCCATCTGTAGGAGAAGTCGTTGTAACGGGATATGGTTCTGTGGTAATATTTTATTCTTGTTTATGATTTTTTTTTAACTCTAGCGACTCAAACTCAGCTTTGCCTGTTTTAACTTATTGTTTTATTATACTCAAGATTATAGAAAATCAGCTCGATTTTTTTTGCGTATATGATATTCTGATGTATGTATGTGTATATATATTTTTGTTTTTTTTCTTAGCTTCACGATGTGCAGGGTGGCCTTGGCAGAGTAGGCATAGAAAACTTGGGAACCTAGTGTTAAGACACTTCGTTCCGTTCTCCACTTTCCGGCCAATTTGAGACATTTCGTTCTGATTGGCGGAACTCGATGTCATGCCTAGCCTTGTTACCATAGCGAAGAAATAAAAACATGAAATATTTAAATTGAACATATTAAATTTTTCAGTTTTTCTATTGAGGATTGAGTCCAACAGCTTGTCGCGTTTACAGTCACACGCTTGAACTCCTTCGCCTCGACAGGCTTCACCTGATTTATATATAAGCTATTATATCGTACAGTTTCATATAACTGCGTTTAGTAATTACAGTGTAACAGTGAAAAAAGGATTATTTCACAAAAAAATATTAAGTAAATATATTTTATAAATATTAGGGCACAAGCATGCGACTGTACACGCGATAAGTGGTAGGTAGGGTTGACTCAAGAAAATAAATGTGGAGAACAGAAGAATCTCAATAGAAATGGAGTGTCATAACACTAGTTTCCCAGGTTACCTCTCTCTCCCTTCTCTGCTCTCTGTTAAAAAAGCTAGTAAACTGCTAAGGATAGTTAATATTCTAAGTTAATTCCTATTATCAGGTATCAGGACAGATAAGAGAAGGTACAAACCAGGAGCTACGTAGAATGATAGTAACAGAAGTTCTCCGATCTCATTGTCGAGTTATGTATGGAAATGAATATCAGATACAACACGACCATGTATGTTTACAGAGTGTAGTGAAGGGTGTGGCGTTGTGCGCCGTAAGTACGACTTTTTATGCTTTCCGGCTTACGGAACTTAGCGCCGCGCTTTGTCTTGTTAGCAGAGTGAGGAAATAATTCATTTAGTTGAGTGGCATTTGAATTTACAATAGTCGCTTAACGTAACATTAAATTCATTTTTATTAATTTTGCATATATTTAATAAAAAATACAAAATATATAATTATTATAAAAATAATATAAAAATAAAAATTTAAATTGTATTTAAATTATATCAAAATGTATACAACATAAATAAACAAATTATTAAATAGAGTAAATTATATTAAAAATAAATGATACCAGTAAACCGTTTTGGTGTTAAAGACCGATCAAAGATTTTTTCTATATAGTCTAAAAATCATGTTAATTATATTCATTAGCACACAGGGAACTTAGGAACCTAGTGTTAAAACGTTCCATTCCCACTATGTATTTAAAATGGGGCACTTCCGTGCCCAAATTATGGCATTACTTGAGTGGGGGAACTCAATGCCTCGGTTCTTAGCCTTTATACCAGAGAAGACGATTAGCCTCCACAGTCATTTAAATAAGAAAATTGTTTTTTACTATGCTTAAAGTGTTATCCCACACTTGATAAGAAAAATTCTAATTTAAAAAGCGTAAAAAAATTGTGATATAATTTTTTTTTTGATATATTTTTATTTATTTCAGGGTGACACAGGAGATCCAGCGGTACACTTCAATGGTATCAACCGAGAAGGCACGCTGATGGCGATAGCTTTATTTTCAGGAACTGAAGAATGTGCTTATAAAAGCAAACCTGGAATATACGCTAAGGTTTATTATTAATATATCTACTATATTAATATATCCATATACTATGAAGCCGTTTCTAGGAATGATATATGTAATATTTTTATTTTCTCGCTCTGTAGCCAGCAAAGCATTGCAATGAATTCGCCATTCTATACGCATTGCTTAAAAAACGATAAGTGAGGAACGTAGTGAATTAAAACTAGGTTCCCAGGTTCCCTCTATGCTCTCAAGGTGTATAATGTGAGGCTAAAAAATAAAATAATGATTTTGACAGTCAGATTTTCCCAATTTGATGTTGAAAAATATATTTTTTTAATCTTACAGGTTTCGTATAGTCGCGCTTGGATTGACAAGATTATTAATGAGACGTCTGTACCGGACAGCGGTGATAGTGTAGAAAATGCTATAGCGATAGATATGAATTAAAATTAAAAATTAATATATTTTTATTTTATCTTATTTTTATTCAAATTAGGAAACAAACAGCATTTAGAATGCATATGGTTAATACATTAACATATTCCATAAACCAATACAGTTTCCACTTATGCATAAAACACTTACACACAAACATACTTACTCATATACATATGCTTATATAATTTAATTAATAAAAATAAAGATAGTTTAAATTAAACAAAGTAATTTTCCTAAAATTAAAAAAAGAAGTAAAAAAAATTTAGAAATATATTATAAATAATATTTTTTGTTTTTTTTTCCTTTTTGACTTTTTCCCACGTAAGAGGTAAACACATAATCAGGGACTACTTTTGGCATATGTGTATTATACCTTTTACTCAAACTTTAACTCAGCTTTACGCTGTATCTCGCACTTGGCAGGGTAGGCAGAGGCAACCTAGTGTTAAGAAGATTTATTCCCCACTTTCCGCCAAGTTTTCGAAGTATTGCCTTCTTATCAAACCAAGGAAATAAAAATTTTGTATTTCATTGTAGTTATCACCTTTTCAGTTAAAACTAAATGTTTTATATAATTATAATAAATATTAACCTATACTTATATTAAATTTGTAACCGATTACTGTCTATACATGGAAGATATATTTAAAAAAAATTATAGGCGACGTTTATTAATGTAATACAAAGTACCCTTACAGTGATTTTGATTTTTTTTTGTCTGTGCGCTTGTAAGCGCTAATCTCACAAACGGCTAACCAAATTTAAATGTTAGTGTTTACTGTTATATTTTGGCAACTTTCTCTCAATATTTAGTGATATTTTTTGTTAAAATAAGGTCAAAAGATAAAAAAGTAACGTAAATTTATAATATTATGTTCAAAAATTGTTACAATATTTTTATTAATTTAGCTGAAATTCAATGTATAGGGACAATGTTTAAAATTAGGAAATAAAAAAGTGTAATTAAAGCAAGCGAAGCCGCGGGAGGGTCGCTAGTATCTAATAAAATTGCTCATAACACTAACCTCGCACAAAACAGAGTAGGCAGGGGGAACTTGAGTACCCTAGCATTAAGACACACTTCTTTCCGCCGAATTTGAGGCATTTCGTGTCGAGTAGTGGATCTCAACGTCTTGTTGCCACGGCACAAAAATTATAATAAGTCACACCTAGTAGAGAGGCAACTGGCTTTAGTATCATATATGAAGGGTGTTACAGACAGGATTGGTTTCTATAAAAACAATATTCAAGCTTAACCAGAAAGTGAGCTAATTCTCGAGACCGAGAGACGAAATTACTTCGCAGTAAGCAGGTGTTGTCTTGATTGACTGTGGCGATGAAGTGTGAGATCTGGCCTCCGGCACTGACACTGCCCTTTTGTTAATACATGAATGTCATTTATATATGAACAAATATTGCTCAGACGCAGGATAATGGGGTGCAGAATGCTAATATATATTTTTTTAAATTACGCGGAGTTGAGTTCCGCTACTCAACACGCAATTTTTAAGAATTTCGTGAAATGTGGAGAATAAGAAAAATGTAGTAATGGGAACAGAGTATCCCTACTTGTTATGTGCAGGATACAGCGTTGAACACAGTACCATATGTGACTATATATGTACACTTCTATGAAAAAAAAAGATATACAAATTCTTTAATTTTTACAATTTTTTATTTAACAAACGCATTAAAGTTGAAGGCGGCGGTATTTGAACCTGCGTCTTTTGGCATTCGTCCAATCTTTTATTTGATTTGCCTTGTTAGTAGTATTAGTTAAAAAAAATATGCAGCTGTAGAAAGAAAAAGTATAACATAGCTGTGGAGCGATCAGAATTTATTGTTATTGCCTGGCCTCGCTGATTTTCGAAGAAATGGGGTCCAATGATTCCTTGAGCCGACACCGCCGCCCTAACTGTAACTTTAAGACATGACAATTTTATTTATTAACATATCCACATAAATGAAAATGAGCTTCTTCTAAGAAGAGAATATTATTTAAACTAAAAAACGTTCTATTTCGAGCTCGAAGATTCCGACTTTCGGGCACACGATCTAATTACATTTCACTTGGACATTGGCTTAAATTATGTAAATTAAGCGGAGAGCGAAATAGATATCGCGGTATAACGCATAAATCTTTTTTTTTAGCTTCACGCAGTATCCCGCACAAGGCAGGGTAGGCAGAGGGAACCCGGGAACCTAGTGTGAAGACACTCCGTTACACTACCGTTCCCCACTTACCGCCGAATTTGAGGCATTGAGTGATGAGTGGCGGGACTTAACACCGCGTTTTTGCGGTGTATATATATAAATATATATATATATATATATATATATATATATATATATATATATATATATATATATATATATATATAT